>CM042188.1:1023840-1041376 GCA_023539305.1 Ilex asprella
TCGTAGTCGTAGTCATCGTCTTCTTGTAATATTCTTCTTGTTGTAGACTTATTCTTTTTCTTCTTGCAGTCGTCGTCTTCTTCTCGTAGTCTCCTTATTGTTGTATTTTTCTTTTTTTTTTTGAGAGTTTTCCTTGTTCTTATTGTAGTCTTCTCCTTCTTCTCCTTGTAGTCTTCTTTTTCATCTTCTTCTTTTTCTAGTCTTCTTTTGCTTCTTCTTACTGTTGTTGCACTCGTCTTCTTCTTGTTATTGTTGAAGTCGTCTTTTTGTTCTTCTTGTTGTAATTTTTTTCTTTTTCTTTTTGTTGTTATAGTCGTCTTTTTGTTCTTGTTGTAGTCGTAGTCATCCTCTTCTTGTAATCTTCTTCTTGTTATAAGCGTGTATTCTTCTTCTTCTCGTAGTCGTCGTCTTCTTCTCGTAGTCTCCTTATTATTATATTTTTCTTCTTCTTTTTCTTAGAGTTTTCCTTGTTCTTGTTGTAGTCTTCTCCTTGTTCTCCTTGCAGTCTTCTTTTTTTCATCTTCTTCTTATGTTGTCATCTTTTCTCGTTGCAGTCTTATGTATGCACAAATATACGTATGTCATAAGTATAGTAGAACCTAACAACATAAGAAATGGTTATGGGCCTTTATAAGGTCACTGAATACAGAATTCCAATGTCATATTTAAGAACCTAACAACAAATTAAAGAAAAAGTTCAGCACAAAACAAATATCTTATCAAACATGTTCGTCAAAGATGGCCAAATTTTTGGGGAAAAAATTCATCAACATCCGAACATAATGGACTACAGAGTCAATCGCTAGGGACCGTGTGAAGGTAACATTTCAGGATTCGAGCATTTCCAACCTTACTAACAATACTCACTTTGGACCGGACTAAATACGAGGAATCATCCTAATTTTCATTGTATGGAAAGGCAGCACGTTAGAATTGTAATTTATTTGCATGAGATCATCAAAACCTACCCATCTTGTGCCCTGAAGTATAGCGAATACACACCATGTGAGGACTTAGAAAGATATATGAAGTTTAACAGACATCGACTAATATATAGAGAGAGGCATTGCCCTGAGAAGGATGAACTACTGAAGTGTCGTGTACCAGCGCCACATGGTTGCAATAACTCATTCAAGTGGCCAATCATAGGAGAATTAAGCTAAACATGAAATGATCCAACTGAAACAAAAAACCAAAGTGTCAAGAAAATACTATCACCAATTAAAAGTGTTTCCATGGTTCCTATCCAAGCAAGCAATTAAAAAAATATGAGGGAGACCGTTCAACATCAATGGCAAATATGAGATATAGCCAACCCAAGATAAAGCAACTAATCTACTAGATGGAAGCAAAATATCAACACACAACAAATTCACACCGAATCACAGAAAAACGTATCCATTTTCTTAGGTGACGGAATTATCAATCATAATGGCCCGAATAAAGATACATACAAATCGACAATAGCTTACTCAAAGCTTTGTGGAAGCTGCAGCTTGCTTTCCTAATTCCTCAGCATCAAAAGCTATCTATACTGGTGTTGGGGGCTTCTTGTTATTGAAATTCTCCGTAGTTGAGATGTTATTGAAATTCTCCGTAGTTGAGATGAAGAGAATTGCAAGATATATGACAAAAGTGGTAATCTACCAACACAATAATTAAAAAAGGAAGAAGAAATGACATTTTCCACAAAATAGAAAAGTGAGATAATAAAAATCAATCTTACTACAATTTACCTTTTATTGTGGCGATGAGAGTAGTGGATAGAAAAGCTTGCTCACTTGTATTCAAAACTTAAATCCATACATCCATTTGGGTTTGGTTGGATGGCTTCCATCAAACTTTTATATTATACCTGATCGCACAAAGATATATAAAAAAAATTGAGTTTGATTGGAAGAAAAGCATAAATCGTCCATAATTAATTTTTTTCTTTTTTACCACTATACTACAAAGACTGTCGTCCCTAATTAATAACTACAAATCTAAAAGCATAAGAATCAATTAAGTATTCCATTATCCCAAAGTCTTCTGACATGAACCGAATAATCTGAGTAATATTACCATTATTCTTTATTCCAATTCCCTTTCTTTTTCGAATGTGCGAAAGTGGTTACAACTTGCTAACATAATGCTCACACATGGGTGACCAATTCTCACTTAAGCAATAGATATACTTTGACCATCCAATGTAATAAAACAAGTTGAAAAACAAACTCATTCCGTGATTTGATCTGCCAAAAATTCTAAAAATTGAGCAGTGAACCCAGGAATTCGGGATTCAAAAGCCTTCACCTACAAATTCTAAAGCCTATCTACCAGAATCAACTGTAGAAACTGCCATGAACAATATGCAACACCCAAAATAATGAAAGATGAAAACAAACTAATTAAACAATAAATTCAGGAGAACCAGAAAAAAACTCACTACTGAAAATTTACTGTCTGTATAATTTTTTCTGTTAGGTAACCAAGAGAGTATTTTGACATGATGAGGTCTTGAGAAGTGTCTCAATAACTTTTCGTCTATATCAAACTGTGAATCTGTGGCCAGGCCATTTGCACCTATTCAAGATTCAAGATCAATGTAGATAGGACAGCAAAAAGAAGAAGAACGGGCTTTATTCTCGTTCTTTTTTGGTGGGCTTGGTTTAGGTCTCTGTTTTCCCATGGGTTGCGAAGAGAACATGAGCTCACCAAAATCCATAACCGACAACAATATCTAACAAGTGTTGGGGTTGTGGTGAAGGTTAGGGGTTTGATGGGCTGGGGGGTTTCTGACGGTGCTGGGTTGTGGGGCTATTGACGGTGGGGGTCTTGGGGTTTGATTGGATGGGAGGTTGGTTGACTAGTCGATGGTGGGTGGCGCTGTGGTAGACGTTGGTGGAAGGCAGTGGAGAGATGGAGGTAGGGAGTGAAAGGGATGTCGAGCTCTTTGAGAAAGGGGAAGGAAGGACTGTGTCTTTTGTGGTGGGTGGGGGATTTGTCTTTTGTGGCCATTTTGTCGAGCAGTGAGTGAGCGTGTGGTGGCAGACGGTGGTGATTGGCTTCGGGATGGGGTTGAAGGATTACCTGGGGTGTCGCTGGCGTGACAATTGCTGGCAGTCGTCGGCGGTGGTGGTAGTCGCTGGCGTGGCTGTCATTGGTGGCGGTCGATGACAGTGGCTGGGGCGGCAACCATATGGGCTGTTGAGAGAGAAAGATAGCGAGAGCGTGAGAGACGGGGAAAGATTGAGGAGGGTAGGAAGAGAGAAAAAGAGAGAGAGAGAGAGGAGGCAGCGTCTTGAGCGAGAAGAGAGATTGGGAGAGAGTTAGCAGATTGGGAACCAAAAAGGGGGGGGAGGAGGCGGTGGGAGTTCGGGCGTGAATTAGGGAAGCTTGGTAGATTTGTGGAGAGGGAGAGAGAAAGAGACGTTAGAGTCGGAAGATTTGTAGATACAGTGGCGCCAATTTGGAAATCAGAGGAATTAATTTGGGAGGAAAAAAGTGGAAACTGTCCTGGGCGGGGACATGTTTTTTTAGAGTAAACGAGGTGCGGCGGATCAAATTATTAAAATGATCTCAATCGCGAAAAATTTGAGATAACATAGTTGTCGGATTTATCATATTTTTAACTTAGAATTTATCTCGGCCGTTCTTTGTTTCTTGTATTTAAAATTTATATATGTATCTACTAGAATAACTCATGTCTGAAAACATTGTGCAATATAAAATATTTTGAGATAAATGTTGATGACCGTTAAATAAGTTTATTTAAAACTGTCGAATGAACTTATTGGACCTTACGACACTATGATTGGCTCTGCTTTGCCTACTCTATAAAATTTAGACACTAAGTCAATTTCTTGACATGTGGAATTAGGTTTGGTAATCGCATTAGGTCAAGATGGTTCATTTTGGAACTTAAGGGCTCAAATAAAAAACCACTCAACACATATACACTCGTGTTAAACGGTGTAAATTGAAAATCAAACACAATTCGTTTACAAAACGGTTATACGACCCCAACTTTTGTTATCCATTAATTTTACAACACAATAATTTTTTAATTAAAAGCCCCTAATTAAAAAATTAGGTTGCCCTATTCATTTACCACCTGAAACCATTAAAATCAAACCCAATTTCGTTAATTTTGTATCGGCTCGTATCAAATAGTTGGGAGCCCAAGGGGTAAGGAGTAGTGGAGATGCAACTTGGGCTAGTTAGGACTGGTTAAAAGGTCAAGTTCAACCCAAATTATAAAACTCTGAACCCTAGTCCAACTTAAGTTATAAAAGTCTCCATCCATTGAAAAAAAAAAAACAAATTTGGCGGTCAATTCCATTTTATAGATTTATTTGAACTTAAGTCAACCAAAAAAACTAGTTTCAAAATAAGTCTATTTTTATCTCTATTATCCAAAATACCTTTAATAGTTATATTTAATTAAAATAAAATTAAAAACTACCAACTCCTAAATTTTAAAAGTTTTACTAACATTAAAATTGTTTATCTCTCATATCAATCTATATACATATATAGATTAGTACTATTTTATCTCACATATATATATAAATATATATAATAACATTCAAAATAAACATAATAACATTGACTAATAACATTAAAAACAAAAATAATAACATTGAATATTAATATTTAGAAAAAAAAAAATAGTAAGATGCAATAGTAACAATAATATGCTCAACTAAAAAGTAGTAATATCATCAACAAAAAAGTAGTAACATAAAATAGTGAACCAAAATTAGGGATCAAACAACATGTACAACTGATGATGCATTCAGACCAAAAAAATAATAACATTGAAAATAAAAAAAAAAGGTAACATTTAAAACAAAAATAATAACATTCATATCCATATCCATACTACTAATAAATATACTTTTAAGATGAAAAACTTTTGAATCTCTATTATGCCCTTATAAAGGATTGCAAACTCCAATTTACCCTTTCGCAATTAAATATTTAAATTATCATGATATATTTAAATTTCTAAATTATCTATAACATATATTTTAATTATCTATTTTCTATATATAAATATCAATTTTTATAAAAACAAATTGATTGATTATATTACCCTTAAAAAAATATGCACAATTATATTTTCAATTAAATATTCAAAAAACCTTCAAAAATTCTATCGATCTAATATTATTCATATCATATGTAAAGATAACACCATACCTTCATATGTGTTTTCTTTTTTATCGAAAAGTTTAATCCTTTCATTTATAAGATAAAAAATAATTATATATATAGTTTTATAAAATCAAGTTATGTTACATTAGGGTAATTCTTCAATGACAATAAACTTTATAAGTTGTACTAATATTTTATGTAAAAATAGATATTGTAGTATAATTTTCAGTAAAACTTGAATTTGTAGAATTTTAATTTAATTGATAATATATATTATAGAGTAATATATTAAATATTATCTCAATTGACCTAACTAATTTCTAATTACAATAAGGCTTTGATGTGATTAGTATATTGGCAATTACTTTTATCTTATTTGAAAAATTATAAATGGAATCATAATCAAATGAATTTCAAGAAATTTAGTTTATCAAACATCACTAACAAATTAATCGCAATCACAAAATTCTAAAATAAAAATATAACTTTAACTATATTTTTTTTTATAAATAGAACAAAGAATTTTGGGAACATACAAAAATTTCATAATCTGGTAATAGAATATGGGTAATAAAAAATTAAGTTTGATAAATTTGAGATAATATGTGATTTAGATACACTTATATTTAATATATTTTATTAATTTTTGTATACAAACACTATTGCATTACTGATTTAACCAAAAGTCAAAATCTGCAACCTCATTGTTGTTCCTCCATGTTCCTAAAGAAGTTCCTCTGCTTCAAACACAAAGTCAAAAACACTGATAAGCGAAGCCATTATAGTTCGAAGAAATTGTTACCTTAAACCACAAATCTTGAGCCAGCGAGAGAGAGCGGTTACGTGGGCCTCAATGACGTGGTCATATGACCCTTGTATAAGTAAGTATTGGACCGATAAATGCCATTAATTTTTTATTTTTGATAACTATATATGTGTACTTGCGTTAGTGTGTGTGGAGAGAGAGAGAGAGTTCCAGGGGAAAAAAAAGACTCAGTGGTAGAGGTGGAGGTTTTTCTGGTGTTATTATGGTTTTGGACTTTAGGACAAACTGGGCAGACTTTGTCTTGGATGAGGGGGAAGTCCAAACGAGCCTGAAACGAAGAAAAAGAAGAATATCGTCAGTGGTGATGAATTTCCAATCCTGATATGAAGATGAACAATGATGTGTTAAAAAAGGAAGACACAAAGCATTAATGGAATAATAATTAATGTGAATAATATATACTCCTGATTTGAATTTTAAATTATATGAAAAATATCTTACTGACATATCTCTTTTAACCATGAATTAATATTAAATGGTCTACCCTTTATATTAACCATTAAATTTCCCAAAAAATATATATTATTTTATTTTATTTGTGATTTTATGTATACATTGAAAATATATAATTTTATTACGATAATTCACCAATCCAAACATAGGATAGGATTGATTTGGTTTGGAATGGATAAAGTCATAGGGTAGAATGATAAAACTATTACAAAATTATTTGTATAATATATGGAGTCCACTGAATTACACATTTATTTTCCAAACAAATGTTAGGGTTAGATATATTCCAAGGTTAGGATTTTAAAATGGATGAGTGGGTTTGACTTTGATAGGTTATGATATAAAAATTAAAAAAAAAAATATACCCTATCCAACCCCATTACCCAAACACACCCTAAGGGTAACAGTTTTTTTTTCGGTTAGAAAACTCATTTGACGTTGAACAAAACCTTAAACTTAATAGAAAGGGTATTTTAGAGTTATTAAAAATTTGTGGGTTTAACTATTTATTATAAAATTTGATGATGCACAAAAATAGATTTATACAAAATTAAATCAATTGAGTGTGCGGTGTAAAACAATTAATAATAAGAAACAAAGATTAGGTGGTTGAGTCTGGATGACCTAACCACGGAAGGCGGTAACTGTGGCCAAAAAACTCTATTAATAAGAGAATACAGTGTGATAGGAGAGAGATAACAAAAGTATGCCCAATGTGAGGTGTGTGAGATATTTGTCCATGTGTAGGGCAGTAAAGAGTTTACAGTTTATAGGCACAAAGTTATAGCTGTGACCTTGACGTAAAAGTCAAACTGCTAATTTATCGGAGAGATAACTATAATTGGGGATAAACATTATGTTAGTAATTGCTCTAGTTCGTTGATTTTTTTTGGACTCTTAGACTTTGAATTTTGGTTGAGGCCATGAGCTAAGTATAGCTTGTTGTTAGATGATTTGTGTTCAAATGACCTAGGCTCAAACCTGATTTGCGCATGAGCTTGTCAAAGTTAATAAAAAGACTTATTATTTCCAAATAAATTTAAGTGGTAGACTCAACCCATTAAAAAACTCTTAAAGAGGATCTAATCCCAATTTTCACTAAATAGTTTATTTATTCGGAGTTATTGTATTTAACCTATTTTATTTATTATTTCTACCACAATTAAAAGTTAACAAAATATAGGAGAATTTTTTCATTAAATGGTTACGTCATTTTAGCAATATCATTTGGTATAATTGTTCCCTAACAAGAAAATAAATGGGCAAGTGAGCCCGATATAATAAATAACTATTTCTATGTTACCGTCACCTTGAATATTTACTCAAAACGTTGGCCATGGAATAGTCGGTCTCTACAACTTTACGCAAAATAGTTCGGGCCATGGCCAGATATACCATACCATGATATTGTTTTAAACTTATCATAGTCATATATCTTAGTTTAAATTAGTTTTATAGTAATCGATTGTAAAATTTAAAAAAAAATGTAAAATAAGAATATAATTTTTTTTGCAAGCATCACATTTTAATAAATAAAAACTAAATATATGATATCACAATGTATTTTTAAAATATTTATAATTATTAAACCATATTCCAGAGGATACTGTAGCGTTATCCCCTGAGTTGAGTGGAAGGGGCCCACTTCAATTATTTTTTATTTTTTTGAACAAGGGGACCCACAAATGATTCTCTTGCAAGAAATGGTAACGTAAATCTATCTGTGCATTGACTTTTCACGTGAACTGTACATGCATTTTTTTTTGGAATTTTATAATTATGTAAATAACACGTTTTGCATTTACTCTTTTTTCTATTGGTTGGCATTGCTGACTCAAACATACACGTGGCATGACACCCACTAGCACCAGTGCAAGCGCATGAAAAACCGTGGATATCACGTGCTACAAACACGTGGATATCACGTTCATTGTTCAATTGTTTTTTTAAGAAAATTATCATACTGGGATATAAAAGGAATATAATTTTTTTTTTAAAAAAAGGAGGCAGATGGAAGACCAGTAAGTAATAACCTCATTTCGGCATAGCTACTAACTTGGAATGATAGTTTATCACCATAGCACCGCAAAATCAAGCAACAAAACGTATTATTCACATAAATCGACCTTAAACGGGTACAATTTACCCCTAAACAATTAGCTCGGGTTCATGAGCAAAAAAAAAAACTAAGTCGGATGGAATAAAAGAATATAAGTAGCAAGTGAAAATTTTATCGGAATGAGATCGTCTCTAATATATTTTTTTTTCAATTTTTTTCTTAGCAGATCATCTATAATGCTAACAAGTGGAACTCATTGTATACAAATGAGTCTTCTCACTGATTAATAATGAATCATCTACTATCTATTCAAGTGAATTTCTTACTCATTAATGTAAATGATTCACCAAGAATAAAATAAAAAATAAAATATATTAGAAAATTTCTAAATCCGATTTTATCGAACACTATTAACTCCCCATGTGGTATTTAATTATTCTCCCTACATGCAAAAATATTCTTCACCATACACAAAATTTTAAAAGGAATTTCTTGCATTTAAGTTGATTGCGCGCAATTATATTATATGAATCTGAAATTTTTAAAAATCATAAATATTGAAGATTTCAAAATCTAATTGCACTCAAAAGGAATCCCACTGAGAATATCTCATAGGATTCTCGGATTGTACTTAATTCTCTAAATTTTAATGCGGTCGTATTTTATTTTTATGCAATAGAATGAAAAATAATAATTTAATTCAACTAGTAGAGTTTTTGTTTTTATTTGTTATGAACACACACGAGTAGACCTATTAATCATGTCGGGTAAAACGAATTTGTATTGTATCTTAGTAAGTTCGTGTTAAAAAATATTTTATTTATACTTAAATTGTTTATTAATTTGTGTCTAATGACTTATATTATATAGAATTCGTGTCGTGTTTGAATATTGTATAATCGATATATAAAACGAGTTGTGTCGTATATTTTTTTTAATTGTCTCAATTCATACCCAATTTGTTTATTAATCGTATCGTATCATATCTATTTTTTTATGAAACGAGTAACTTAAGCTCCTTGAAATAAAAAAAAAAAATCTCTTTCAAAGAAAAAATTTATATTATATCTGATGATATCTAGAAAAGATTCTTGATTAGAGATGAGCTCGACAAGGGAGGTTAGACCAAGAGGCCAGCCAAAACATCCAGAGCTCACAATCAAGGGAACAAGAAGGAGACAGTTGTATAACAAAAGACACCCCCGAAATAATAGCTAAGCTATATTCAAGGCATAAAACTCTCAATTGACCAAGATCTTCTCTCAAAATCAAAGAGAACATATGTATATTATCGTGCTCTGAAATAAAAATTATGTTAAATTATAAATTAATTGAATATATAGTAGAAATGAATGATATGATATTTTTTTTAAAAAAATATGTAGGATAAAATTTTAAGTTGTTGAGTATTTTATTATATAGATTTCTAATGTAATGTGAAAATTTAATTTAAAAATAAAAAATATATATTTTTGAAAATCTTATTGCGATGTAATCGGTATGCATTGCGAGTTTTTCACGCGCCCGAGTGTCCCTTGACACCCTCGTACATCTGTGGTGTCCAAAGACAAAAAGAGGACTTTCTGGGAATTACACAGGGAGGCAGTGTCTAATCCGGCCGATACCCAAAAACGTTGTCGTTTTATTCCCCGCAAATTATGAAACGAACAAAAAATATGTTACTTCACCAGCCCACTGTCTTTTTGTTTTTCCCTCTCCACCTCGGACTCTCTCTCTCCCCCCATATATCTAATCTCTCTCCATCTCTCTATCTCTCCATCTTCAATTCCAGGTTTCGCTGTTATGATCTCAATCACCACTTCACCCAGCAATCCATTTCTCAGAATTCTCAATCAGATTTTGATTCAGTCTATCTTTGGCCTGCGATCATGCACATTGGTTTCATCGTCGACGTCTCAAAAATTAGACGTTTCGAGCTAAAAGTGGATTGAAAATCGTTGTCATTGATTAGGTCAGTCAATCATGAATCAATCCCTTTTAGGGTATCATCAATCAATGCCGCTACCTTTGTTGTTCTTATTTGTTGTTTTCTGCATATCTAAATATAATCTGATTTATGAAGAATTTCTTGATGATTTAATTGAATTGATATGGATTGTGACTCTGGGAACCCTTTTGTTGTTTATTGGAATTAATGTATATTAATGAACTGGAACGGGTTGAATTTGTCAGCCCAGTTCGGTTGACTTCGGGTCAACTCACCTGTCTTGGTCTTCTTGGTGGTATTAACAGGTTATTATGTGTTTTTATGGCGTACCCTGATAGGATAATATATAAGATCACGTGTTTGAATGAGAAAACCAATCTTTGAATCAATGGTGTGCAACACTGAAAGCAGATAAGCTTCACCAATATTTGAATCAATGATTTGCAACACTAAATCTAATAGTCATTGCTCATACACCCACAAATAGAGTTTGATTCCAAGTTATACACAAAATTTCTGTAATTTGGGTTAGAATTCTATGTTTTTGTATAATACTATCTATTGGATGAAGCACTATTTGTAGTCAAAGATGATTCCTGTCGATATTGTCATGAACTGTACTTGGATGATGGTATTTTTCAGGTTCTCATCTCTTGTTTACAGAGAGAGTGAAGATGTCAATGTTGATTGCAAAGCTAGACCAATTGAGCAGCTGCACTAATAATAAAATGCAGATGATCCCAAAGGTTTCTAGAAGTGTTCCTGGACTCACAAAGAAGAGAAAAATGTGTGAGGTCATGAATTGTGAAGAAGGAGAAAGAGAGATAAATGTGAGATCATCACTGAAAGGAACAAAAAATTTGGTCAAGAAAACAAGGATAGATGAGGAAATTGAAGGCTCGTGTAGTGGAAAACTCCCCCAAAAGAGACATAGTGGCTCAAACAAGAAAAGAATTGTACAATGTGCATATTCTTCAGTTGAATGGAAACAAAAAGAAGAAAGGGGAGAAGAGAACACTGTAATGTCATCATCTGGAAGATTGAAAACGTCAGTCAAGAAAACACGGATAGCTCAGGGAATCAGACGTTTACATGACAGAAGCACCTCGGGGAGGCATCAATGTTTCTCAAACAAGAAAAGAACTCTTCAGGCTGAGCTTTTTCAGTATAAATCTGAATATGATTATGACGAAGTTGAGGAGGAGAAAAAGTGCAATTCTGGATCATTGTCAAGGACAACAAAAAGTTCTATTAAGCAAAGGAAGTTCATTTCAATTAAGCAAGGTATGAGGATGCAAGAGCACAAAGGATCACATGGTAAAAGAGATTCTGAGAGGAGGTTGGGTGCTTCAGACAAGAAGAAAAGTTATGAAGGTAGGTTTTGGATGGATGAATGTGAAGATGAAGGTGATGAAGAATGGGAGGTGCGCATGAATAATAGGAGGTCTTCTATTACCGGAACAAGCATCTCAATAAAGACCAGCCAGCAAACTCAAGGCATTGATAGCTCTCATGGAAAAAGAATGTCAGAAAGGTATCGTGCTGCCTCAAACAATAGAAAGCCGGATGACCAGGATTTTTATTTTGGTGAGTGGATATGTGATGATGAAGATGTGGTTTTAACAGAAACAAGGATAAGTAGAAGTGTTGATTCAGATGAAGTGATGACGAAAAGAAGTCTGCGGAACAGTAAAGAAAAAAATGATGAGTGTGAGAACCTGCCTTTGGGTAGCTCATCCTCTTCGTCGTCTTCCACTTCTTCTTCTCCAGCTTCAAAAAGTAATGGGAATATCATAGACAGTTATATAACTAAGAACATGAAGGTAAAAGTCCTTTCTTTGAATTCTCTAACACATTCAAATATTACCTTTCTTTTCCTTATATCCTTCCTAAAGAAAAATGTGCTTGTTAATCAAATGTTATAATTTTAAGCAGAACAATGGAGAGAAGTGCTTGAAGTGTCATCAGTGTAGCAGAAAAGATAGAAGAATTGTTGTTCCTTGCACCAAGTGCAGAAAGAAGCTATATTGTATCCAATGTATTAAGCAATGGTATACTTTTATCCTAGTTTTTTGCGGTAGTATTTTTTGGATTTTATGAAATGGTTTTCTTTTGATAATTTCATTTTTTTTTTCTCGAAGTAATTTCTTTTGCTTGGGTACATAGGTATCCTCAATTGTCAGAAGAAGAGATTTCAGAGCTTTGTCCATTTTGCCGTGGAAATTGCAATTGCAACTTGTGCTTACACTCAAGTGGAATGCTGAAGGTTTGTTTCTGCTTTAGACTGTTGAAAACTACTTTAAATTTTGATGGTCCCAATAACCACTTGATATTTTCAACCTTCAGACTTCAAAGAAAGATCTCAATAATCAAGAAAAGGTTCAGCATCTTCTCTATATGATCAAGTTGCTTCATCCATTTCTAAAACAAATTTGTCAAGAGCAAACTGAGGAGATAGAGATGGAGTCCATTATTCAAGGTAGATATCCTTAAAATATAGGTATAGGTTTTTGACATCAATATTCTATATATCTCAAGGAGATTTGAATGTGTAGGAAAACCGTCATCTTCGATTGAAATAAAGCAATCTGTTTGTTCCAACGATGAGCGTATCTATTGGTAAGTTTCTAAATTGCTTTAATCTAGTTGTATGGCCATATCTATCATTCTATTCAACTTTTTAATCTTTCATTTGTCTTGGGCAGCAACCACTGTGCAACTTCAATCATTGATCTTCATCGAAGTTGCCCAAATTGCTCATATGAACTCTGTATTAGTTGTTGTCGGGAGATTCGCAGAGGTGATCCTCCAGTGGATTACGATTGCGTAGGTTTTCAATATACAGATAGAGGCTATGATTACAGTCATGGTGGAGACCCAGCGCCAGATTCTTCTTGCAAGAAAACTTCTGTGGATCAGAGTGAGCCTATGACTGATTGGTTCGCCAAAGTTGATGGAAGTGTTGGCTGTGCTCCAAAAGAAATGGGTGGGTGTGGTGATCGTGTATTGGAGCTTAAGTGTATCCTTCCAAATGGCTGGATTTCGAGTTTAGAAGCAAAAGCAGAAAAAATAGTAACTGAAGGTAAAACGTTTAAAAGAATATCTGGGCCGATTTGTCACAATGATGGTGAGATGATGCATAGAGCAGCTTCTAGAACAGGCTCTGATGACAATTATTTGTATTTTCCATCTTCGAAGGATGCCTTAAAGGAGGAAGAGCTTTTGCGCTTCCGTAGCCACTGGGAAAAAGGTGAGCCAGTGATTGTTCAAGATGTTCTTGAGCAGACGACCGGCCTAAGCTGGGAGCCAATGGTTATGTGGCGTGCATTGTGTGAGAATGTGGATTTGAAGATTAGTTCAAAGATGTCAGAAGTAAAGGCTATCGATTGCCTGGCTGGTTGTCAGGTTGGTTTTGGCAGCTTAGTTCCTGCATATTTGTGGTCATTGTGTGACATCTATCATGCTAATTATGATACCAATCTTCAATCTGTGCCACAAAAGTATCATTTCTGTATTTTAAGAGCATAACCGGTTCCATTCTGTGTCAAATGGATACCGTTGGTAAAAGTCGAGTCATATAATGTGATCACACTTACACTCATTCATTCCATAACTTTCGAGTTTTAGCCATCTGACATCTTAGTGGCAAATTTCTTTTCCAGTTGTTGCTTCATGTCAAATGTTTTAACTCTTTTATGCTATTATTTGCAGGTTGGGATTAATGCTCATAAATTTTTCAAAGGTTATGTAGAAGGGAGAAGATATGCAAATTTCTGGCCTGAGATGCTCAAACTAAAGGACTGGCCGCCTTCTGATAAATTTGAGGATCTCTTGCCACGTCACTGTGATGAGTTTATCAGTGCATTACCATTCCAGGAATACACAGATCCTAGAATTGGTTTTCTCAATCTTGCTGCGAAGTTGCCTCCAGGTGTCCTAAAGCCTGATTTGGGTCCAAAGACATACATTGCGTATGGGATGTCAGAAGAACTTGGACGTGGAGATTCTGTAACTAAACTTCATTGTGATATGTCAGATGCGGTATGAATTTTAATCTCGGTATTGTTTTCGCTTATGTCTTCTATTTTCAATAATCAGTTCTACATTTACATATTGTGCTTTGATTATACTTCCTTTAACGGATTTGATCGGCAATTATGGGTAGCGTAGTAAGGTTAGAGACACAACTAGAATAATTGGCCCTCCATTTCTATTTTTTTCTCAATTCGATTGCCGTCTCTGAAGTCCTTCTTGATCAAGGGTTCCCATTAGCATTTCTTTTGTCAATGAATCAAGTTTTCTCATACAGGTTCTTCATTGGAGAGCATCTCCAGTTCTCTCCAGAGACATTTGCAACCCATAATTGTTCTTAATGAGCTGAAAACTAGTGCAGACAAACATATATGCCCGAATGCATTCCTTTCAATAAAGGCAGTTTATATATGCCCGAAGGCAGTGGCAACCATCCAATCAAGTTAATCCTTATTTTTCCAAATTATGCATTGTAATGTGTTGGTAGTGTAAAAATCCTCATGTAACATAAATTCTTTCATGCTAATATAAAAACTCATGCTCTCCCAAATTATACCTGGCTCAGGTGAATATATTGACTCACACCGCAGAAGTCATGTTAAGTGATGAGCAACACTCTGCAATCGAAAGGTTGAAAAGGATACACAGAGCGCAGGATGCAAGAGAACGCTTTGATCGAGAGATGAACGGATTTTTTGCTAAACTCAAGAATGGAATCAACGAAGAGACAGAAAACTCCAGTGAAGCTGCATGTTGGGGGCTGGAGGTGTCTAATCATATTGTCTCTACAAGCAAGAAGCTATACAGAAGTAGTGAAGTAGTGAGTGGAAATTTGGTAGGTGAGGATGCAGGAATATTAGGTTTTCCTTTCCAACCAGAACAAAAGACAGAGAAAGCAGGATGTGCTCTTTGGGACATCTTCCGAAGGGAAGATGTACCGAAATTGAAAGATTATCTCGTCAAGCATTCAACAGAATTTAGGCACACTTATTGTTGTCCAGTTGAACAGGTAATTTGTAAAATTAAGCTTCAGTTTTGTAATGTCAGATGTCTTCAAGTCTCTTATAGTCTTCCTTTGCTCAATTAGGTTGTTCATCCAATTCATGATCAAACATTCTACTTGACTTCGGAACATAAAAGGAAGCTCAAGGAGGAATATGGTTAGTATTAACATGGCAATATCATTTTTATTGTGTACATCAAAGTGCTTGGCAACTTCTGGGATAACTTCTAACAAATATATATGACAACTTCAATATTTTCAGGAATAGAAGCTTGGACGTTTGTGCAAAAACTTGGAGAGGCAGTATTTATTCCTGCTGGATGCCCACATCAAGTGCGAAATCTCAAGGTAGTATTTTTATTGGTAATAATTTTCCATCTTTTGTGCTATGAAAAACATATCACCTTGCTTATATAACTACCATTTTGAATTCCTACTTTTCCTGCATGCATAGTCATGCACAAAGGTTGCTGTGGACTTTGTTTCTCCTGAAAATGTTCACGAATGCATGCGCCTAACTGAGGAGTTTCGGAAGCTACCAAAATACCACAGGGCCAAAGAAGACAAACTAGAGGTAGCATACTGTATCTATGATAGTATATGCTTATTATTACACGCAAATTTTCTGCATCTTTTTCTCCCGTCTTCATTCATGTCCTTCTAAATAGAATGAAGTATTTGATGTCATGTAAAATTCGATTGTTTTGAAACAGATAAAGAAGATGATCCTTCATGCTGTCAACCAAGCTGTTGATGATTTTGAAAAGCTGACATCCGCAAGGTGATGATGCTAATAGAAATCAACAGTTACTGGCCAATCACTCACTCTCACAGACAATAATGTAACTTCGTATTAACTTCCTGTAATAATCGCCGTTTGCTGCTGTGATCCTTGGATTGTGAAATAATTTTGTTGGCCCAAGGAAGAGTTTTGTAAGGTTTTTGTGGCAGCAATCAGAGGTTTTGTCTTCCTAATAAAACGTAGACATTGCCTCTTGTTTTTTTTCCCTCGGATCTCAGTGACCTATACGCCATGAGACAGGTTTTTTGCTAGAAAGTTTTTACTTCTTGAATTTCCTTCTTAAGAACCTATGCTGTCATGTAACAGTTTAGTGAAATTTTCAACAAATCAAGTGTCGTTAGACAGCTGCTAAAAAATTGCTTTGGGGTCGGGTTATTGATGTAAGATGGATTCAGAAAAAAAGTGGGTTGTAGATATAAGTCAACCATGGAAAACAAATTTCAAAGTAGAAGTAAATGATGGTTAAGTATGCTCAAGCATATATAATGTGTGCAACAAGTTCAGGGTAGTAGCATTTTGCTAAACCTATGATTTGGTCTAGCATGGCAATCATGCCTAAAGAAATTCTACTAAGGGTGTTATCATAAACGTAATAAACAATTAACTATCACTTCGAAATCTCTAACCCCTTGTATAACATGTTCATTGTTTGTGAAACACAAGATGACAAATGTAACTCAAATAAATCAACCATGACAAACATAATTTGTCAAACAAAAAATATATGTATTCCCGTTTAATAAATCACTAATGCTATGAGAAAATAATTTGCAGGTTTAATGCATTGTAACCATTTGATTGATAGTAAAGTGCGTTCAGTGTTGGGACCCACTGACAATCCAATGACCACAATTATTAATGCTCTATTTGCTACGATGAGAAAATAGAAGTATGAAAAGTTGAAATGATGGATAATTGAAGGGATAAATAAAACATCATGTTTGATAAAAAATGAATATAGGAAAGATGGAAAAACGAATGTATTAACCTTCCTTGCAACTTATCAAAATCAATACCTCCAAAATCGGAAGAAAAGTGGATGAAAAGTTAATTATTTGTGTTGAGATATATCTTATTTATTTACTAGTTATTGCTAGTGTTTGAAGACGCAGTGTAATAAAAAATGGTAAATAATAAACATATTTGTATTCATATCCAAAATAAAATCACAAATATAGAGAAGAAATAAAGAAATTTATGCAACGATTTATAGTGGAAATAAGAAGTGGTGAGTGGAAGTTGTGGTGGTGGCGGCAAGGGGGGTGGCGGTG
>CM042188.1:1046376-1079636 GCA_023539305.1 Ilex asprella
AGATACAAATATATATATATAAATAAATAAGATACATCTCAACACAAATAATTAACTTTTAAAAATAAATTTAAATTTAAATTTTAAAAAATTCATCTCAGTTAGGGGTGAAAATTTCGACTCAACATGATACACGACTCGAGCTTGACACAAATTTTATGACACAAACTTGAAAATGACTTGACACACAAACAAGAAATATAAACGACTTATATGTAATTCAATCCGTCAAATTCAAAATTGACACCATCAACCTGTTTATTTAAAACACTTTCTCTATTTTCTCGTTTTCATGGTAACACGAAACTAATATGTTTAACATGAATTCAATTAAGTGAAAAATAGAATATTTGCATTAAATTTTTTATTCAAAGTTTATGTGGGTCAACACGAACACTAACACGAACACGAACACGAAAATAAATAGATCAACTCGACACGACACAATTAGTTAAATGAGTTGAGTTAAGTTTGACTAATGTTCGACATAAATCCACAATGACTCGACACAAACGTGATATGACACGACTCGATTGTCACCTTTAATCTTAGCCAACATAAAAAAAAAAAAAAATTATTTTCCATCCATCTTATAAAAAAAGAGAGTAAATGTATCATTCCTACTTCTCTTCCATGAATTATATAAATTGTATCATTCCTACTTTCTATTCTTCCTACCTACCAAACGGAGTATAAGTCTTCAAATTATGTCAGAGTAGCATATTGCTCTTAATAAATGCGTCATATCAAGTCAAATAGTTTACATGGTTTACATTTCTTATTTTTGGGTGACAACTTATGAAAAAAAGAAAAATACTGCACAACTTAAATAAAACTAAAAAAATTATAATTCAAATGCATATCATTCATTCGATAAATGAGTCCTAATAAATTTTACATTTAAACATCAACTTCAAGACGTAATATAATTTATCAAATCCATATGATGCAAATAGGATCATGACTAGTTTCAATCCAAACTTATTAATCGTGTGTAGACCTAGTGTTATGAAAACATATCGCATAAAAAATTATCCCATTTCAAATGAAATTTGCATGTTTGTAATTTATGTATGAACTAAAATGTAGTCGTTTCAAATGTACAAGACTTACTATTATTGTTAGGCTGACTAAATATCGTATTCAGTGCACTAGACTTCTTATAACGGAGTTGAGAGAAGATAAATGGAGTGTTAGGTAACTTTACTCCCATGATAAACCATTTGACTCTTAGACTCAACACTATCCATACATAGTAGATTTAAGTATCATAATCAACCTCTAGCATATTTATATTCATTTTGGCACTATTTTTCTTCAGTTCCATCCTTCCAAACCACCCAACATGAATTCAAATAAAACCCGTTATAATCAACAAAGTCTCTTCCCACAAATATTTTATTTAAAAAAATTAAAAGATATTAGCGGCAGAGGAGATCTCAATCTAAATGGTGAAACAATCCCCTTGTGTACTAAACTATGTCTATACCAAAACCAAGATTTGATAAAATAAATGAATAAAGACTACTTGAAGAACAAATACTTTTGACAACAACAAAATAAAAAGGGGAAAAAAAGCTGGAGAGAATAATCTTCCAATAAACACTACCTATAATCATCAAAGATTTGTAGATTTTGTGGAGTACCTTATCTCCTCTTCTCTTGAAGTTTCCACAATGATTTTGGATTCATATATCTCTACCAATCATACCTCAAAGTCCCAAAAGTTTGAGAAATCCGGGCCTGTTTGGATGGTATCTGTATCTTAAAAATAGATTTTTTTGTTTTGTGATTAAAAAACTAGTGAAAACTTGTTTTGGAAAATTTAGAAAACAAGTTTTCTCCATCCTGCATCAAAGTTGTTCAAAACTTGAGGTAGCTCAGTCTCAAAGGAATCATGGAGAGGTTGAAAAACTTCTCTAGAATGTGTTTAAGAGGGATCCCATCCATACTTACTTTCTTTGTGCAAAATATTAACAAGTGAGGACATCTTTTATACTGCAAAAAAAGTCCATTAGGGTATTGTAATTGGCCATTGACAATGACAAAAGTGCCTTTTTGCTTAATGACTAAGATCCTTTTCTTAGTCACGGTCACACTTACCTCGAGGGAGTAATTGACACAACTTTAGACACTCTGTAAAATTTTTTTTTTTTTTTTTAAATTGTGCCTCGAAAGATTGTTCGAATCTTAATTTGCACCTTAAAAGATAAAAAATCTCAATTTAAATCTTCAAAGACAGAAATTTGTATCAATGCGCACCTCAAATTAACAACTGTCAATTTATCGTTTAAAATTAAATAGATAAATTATATCTAAGTCCCCTTTATACTTGCCACTTAATCACCTAGACTCCTCACATTTGAAATATTACACCAACATCCCTTGATAATCTAAATATGACTAAAAATGTTCCTATAATTAGGCAATAATTTTGTTTAAGTGATGTATTACATTGGATATAAAGAACATTATATAAATACTTGTATTATATTGAATATTCAAATGGTAAGTTTGATTTTGAATTTTAGTGTATAACGGACCCACAAAATAAAAGGTAGTAAAAAATTATAATTTTTTATTAGGATAAAATAATATTTTTTAATGATTATATTAACAGATATCAACGATAAAGGGTAATGTGTTACACGTACACAAACGTCAGGAGGTATAAGAGTAATATTCTAAATGAGAGGGGGTTCAAATGATTAAATGACAAGCATAGGGAAATCTATGTGTAATTTATCCAATTAATTTTAAATGACAAACTGACTATTGTTAATTTCAGGTGTATATTAATACAAATTTTATCTTTAATGGTATAAATTGAAATTTAAACAATTTTTTAAGATGCAATTTGTAATTAACCCCAAAACAAAAAGAAAAGATAAGGATCTTTGTTTTCACCTATTCCTACGGCTTGACAGCTGGGCCATGAGAATAGGAATTTAGGGACCGGGTGTGGGTGGAATAAAATATTTTTTACAACGTGATACCACATGATAAGATGATGTGATATCACTAATTAATAATATTAAAATAAATAAACAGATGGATAATAGAATAAAATATTAGTATTATGGATAATTTATTTGAAGTGGACAACAAGCGTCATTTTTCTTTTTCTTTATTATTATTAATAATGAATTAGTTATATATTTTATTATTAGAAATAGTTTACTTTTAACCGAACGATATTAATAGATTAAATCCTCAAATTATATTTAAAATTATGTAAAATAATATTATTATTTTAAATTATTAAAATTTTCATGGTGCTCCTTAAAGTTTTTTAATGTTGTGCCCTTCGGTCCTGCTCGGCCGGGTTTTGGGTCAGGAAGGCCCAATCGGTTTTACCGCCAAGTCCAACAGCATATTATCCTCTACATTTATCCTCAACCAGTTGAACACTTCACTCCCATCTACCACCTCCACCTCCACCTCCACCTCCTACCCAAAAATGAACACCCAAATTCAATCTAACAGTCCAATTCAATTCCCTGCACCACTATCTCCTCCTCTTCGCCACAGCACAATTACCTTCTCCGCTGTCCAACTACCACCGCCACCACCACCTCGAAAACGCACTACCATTATTGCCACTAAAAGGGCCATTTCTGGTCTCAGAGTCTTCAACTGTGCCAATTGGAGTAGTAGTATTGATAGTAAAAGTGTTGTGAGCGAGGAATCGAAAGAAGTTGACGAGGAGAAGCAGCATCAGCAAGTGAGGAGGGCGTATCCTTTTCACGAGATTGAACCCAAGTGGCAGCGTTTTTGGGAGCAGAACAAAACTTTTCGGACGCCCGATGAGATCGATACTTCGAAACCCAAGTTTTATGTTCTGGACATGTTTCCTTATCCAAGGTTCTCCATAATTCTCTTTCTCTCTGAATCTATGCCTTTTGTCTTTTTACGCGCACACACACGCACACACTGATTAAATTGTAGAGGATGTATCTTAGAAATGTAAAAAGTCGTAAACTTTACTGGAAAATGTAAGATTTATAGAAAATTTGATCCTTCCGGAGCATCAAGATTGGATGAATACTTGATTAATTGTTTTGTTTGACTGCTTGGAATTTGAGTATTGGAATGTGAATAGGTAGGAAACTAGTTCGATTTATGTACTTACCTTCCACCAATTTTAATTTCAAGGACCCAAATCATTTCTACCAAATGGGAAACGAGATTAGAGACTGTTTCCATTTGTGCTGTGCAGAACGTGTGTTTGAATTATATTCTGACGGAACTATCTAGGATAGGAGAATATGACTAAGGTTGAACCTTTTGGGGTGTTTTTGGCTGGCCTAGTGACACGTTCTACAGCAAACAGGTGTCGCAGGCGAAAAATCTTGTGTTTTTTTTCTTTTTCCATTGTGGTTCCTATTGCTTTATATATGTCTGTGTCCTCAGTTTGATGCGAATTTCATTGTGTTTATTCACTCCCTTGACTCACATTCTTTTTGGTATTCCTTGTAGCACTTGCACTTCCCAGTTGTATTAGATAACTCGTCTTTACTAGTGCAATTGTTATGACTTGTGAGGTTGATAGAATGATGGTTAAACTATAAGGTTGTATATAACAGTAGTTTAGAGTGTTCACCACCATTTATGAGGCTTTCTCTTAGACTCTACAATCTGGGTAAACAAGTTCGTCAATAGTATTTCATTGGATAGGTTATCCTATCTTCACAGTATGCTGACTCCTACATGTTGTAGATACCTATAGTTTCTATACCCATATGCATCAATTATGTATATGATTTTCATTAGACCGTCTTTAGAAAGCCCTGCCATCATTCCTAAACCATTTCCTTTGCCACTGGTGCCTTACTGCTCCTTAGCTTTATGCGTTCCTATTTTACATTTGTGTCAAGTTGTTTGAATTGATCTTTGTGCCAACTGCTGCTTGTCTTCGCTCTTCGATCAAGTTGCTTTTGATGGCAGTTGCTTCCTATCAGTCATCTTGATCAAACTTCATTTTCCTTCCTTATTTTTTTTAATCTAATTTCCATTTTATACACTTGCTTTGAATAGTGTTCAACTCAATATTGTCAGTTTCAAAGCTACTCTGCTCATACATTTTGCATTGTTCAAGACTTCAAACTCTGTGGTGGCTTTCATGTGACTGTTTAGTTGTCACCTAGTTGATGTGTATTATGTAACTTGACTTGTTGTGACTGAGGTTTTGGTGTTCCATCTGACTACTGTTCCAGTGGAGCTGGGCTACATGTTGGTCATCCTCTTGGATATACTGCCACAGACATTCTTGCTAGATTGAAACGTATGCAGGGTTTCAACGTTTTGCACCCAATGGGATGGGATGCATTTGGCTTGCCAGCAGAGCAATATGCAATTGAGGTCAATTCTAATATGTTATTTAAAATTTGGCCTTTCTGGCTCTTATCCCTTGCTAAAAGTTTTCTACTTTTGACAGACAGGAGCCCACCCAAAACTCACAACAACTAAGAACATTGAACGCTTCCGCTCTCAGGTCTTGCACTGTCCTTCTTCATTTTTTGGGTATCTTATGTCCTATTATTTGTTTGAAGGCTTTTATATGGTAATTTATGAAATGCTGAAATTTTGCAGTCCTCCAGGTTTATATTGTGGTCCTAAAGATTTTATTTGTATATCGAGTTTCAGACTAAATTGTGCTTATCAATAAGTAATCAATATTCTCTCCAGTAAAAATGCTTACATATGCATGATGTTCTGGTTAAGACATAGAACATAGAGATGTTGTTTGACCCAGTAACAAAGGCCCCTTCTGAGCAGAAGGAGGAAGGGATGCAGTACTTGGATCTTGTGATTGGATTGCATTTCATTCTCATGCACTTTAAATGCATCGATTACTTTTTGTGGTTAGTTATAGTAGCAATTTGATATTCCTCGCAGCTCAGTTTCATGCATATCATGTTGCTCTGTTAGTTTTGCCAAGTGGTCTTCTTCTGTCTCTGTTTGTTGACATGTAAGTGGTTTTCAGCTTAAATTATTAGGCTTCTCGTATGACTGGGATCGTGAAATTTCTACAACAGAACCAGAATACTATAAATGGACACAATGGATTTTTCTGCAACTTTTAAAGAGAGGACTGGCATATCAGGTCCACCATCATTTCGATCTGAGTGTAATGATTGTTGACTTATGCCTAGTTAGATCCAGATTTGATAGTCTTCTGATGTTCAGGCTGAAGTGCCAGTCAACTGGTGCCCTGCTCTTGGCACTGTCTTGGCAAATGAAGAGGTGGTGGATGGTGTGAGTGAGCGTGGGGGTCATCCGGTTATAAGAAAGGTATGCACTTCTATGCTCCATTATGTTGTGGTAATAATCCATTCAAATCATGCTTTGTTATCTTATTTTTACCTGTTGAATGGTTTTATAATTGTACAGTTCATTGTGTATTACCAAGCAGCCAATGCGGCAATGGATGCTCAAGATTACAGAATATGCTGACCGTCTTCTTGAGGATTTGGATGATCTTGACTGGCCTGAAAGTGTAAAGGAAATGCAAAGGAACTGGATAGGGAAGTCAGAAGGGGCAGAGATGGAATTTTGTGTTCTGGACACTGATGGGATGGAAAGAGACATAAAAATTACAGTTTACACGACCAGGCCCGATACCATATTTGGAGCAACGTATTCTTTTTTATCCTTGTTTCTCCTTTTCATAACTTCTGACAATAATTGAGGTTATTCTAAGTGGTTGCTATTCCTTTGCAGCTATTTAGTCCTGGCACCTGAGCATTTCTTGTTGTCATCAATAGTATCTGATGCCCAAACCATATATGTATGTTGATCTGTTTCCTTTTATGGTTTAGTCTTAAAGGTTTAATAGCCATGGGAATTTAAACTTAGACTAATCTTGGGTACAGGTGGAGAAATACAAAGAGCTTGCCTCGAGAAAGAGTGACCTTGAGAGGACTGAGCTTCAGAAGGAAAAAACAGGAGTCTTCAGTGGTTGTTATGCAAGAAATCCTGCTAGTGGGGAAGCAATCCCAATATGGATTGCTGATTATGTTTTGGGGAGGTGTGTTTGTCCTTTTCTTAAATTTTTAGGGTCTTGGGCTCTTTTACCCTTAATGGATATGATATGCACATAGCTGCAATAATCACATCTGCAAAGACGGATTCCACTTCTTCACTTTTTTCTTTTCTTTTTTTCTTCTTCTTTTTTTTTTTGGGGGGAGGGGGGGGGGTTGTGGACATTGGGGTATGCATTTTTGCTTTGGGTGCAAATGTATGTTTCAAATGATTTCCAAAGTTTGGGATGGCAGTTGCCTCCATTTTCTCCTCTTAGTCCGTCATTGCACCTACATATATTGTCTATATGTGCATTGGTTGACCACTTGGCCAACTGTGCAAAATATACCTAATTGAATACTAGGAGAAATTTTCTTGAGTATGACTAATAGAACAACCTTATGATACAGCTATGGTACAGGAGCAATAATGGCTGTGCCTGCTCATGATACGCGTGACCATGAGTTTGCTTCGAAGTATAATATTCCAATACATAGGGTTGTGAAACCTGATGATGAAAGTAGCAGCAATTTTGGAATTGCTTATTCTGGTGAAGGTACCATGGTGAATTCATCATGTTCCACATCGGGGCTTGACATCAATGGCTTACCTAGCAAAGAAGCTGCCTCCAAAGTCATTGATTGGGTTGAAAAAACCAGAAATGGGAAAAGTAAGGTACTTTTATCGTGGTCATTTATCAGTGAGTCTATCTGAGTTTCCCCCCCCCCCCCCCAATTTTTCTTTGGCTTGTGGAAGGTAACGAGGGCAGGTGGCACTGATAAAAAGAGGAAAATCCAAGTGCTTGTAGCTTCCACTATCTAATATGATTTATGTTTTGTCATTTTTTTTTTGGTTTAGGTGAATTACAAGTTGAGGGATTGGCTTTTTGCTCGGCAACGTTATTGGGGGGAGCCCATCCCCGTCGTTTTCTTGGATGACACCAGTGAAGGTGTTCCAATTCCTGAAACTGAGCTGCCTCTCACCCTTCCAGCACTGGATGATTTCACTCCCACTGGAACAGGGGAACCACCACTTGCAAAAGCTGTGTCTTGGGTGTGTTTTTCATTTTGTATTCTCTTGTCTATCTGTCAAAATTGTTTTACACATCAGCTCATATGTGGCATATTTTATTATCCATTGATGGTGGTGGCAGATGTAATAATGAGGGGTTTAGAGAGTGGGAATTTTAATCTATCATTATTTTTCTAAATATTTTCCTCTATTTCATAATCTCATTATGAAAATGTTCAAGGTGCCAAAACAAAAATTCTGGCTTTCTATTGTTTGCTTGCATTAAACACTCCAATTGTTTTCTGCCCTGCTTTTCTTTTTGCCACCAACCTGACTAATTATTTTTATTGTAGTATTCATAGCCTGCATTTGGATGACATATTCTCAGGTTAAAACCACTGATCCTTTGTCTGGAAAGCCTGCCAGACGTGAAACAAACACCATGCCACAGTGGGCTGGTTCTTGCTGGTAATTCACTTTTCCATTAGCTTCCGTGGTTCAGTTTTTGACACATGCATTAGTTGCTAGGTTTGTCTTCATCAATGACCAGTGTCTTGTCTAACAGACTAATCTTGCCAGCATTTTATACTTTTAACAAAATTACACGTGCACGGTCAATGGGGAGCTTAATATTGGGTATTATTATTATCAATTGACTGGCCTCTATACATTATTCAGGATTTACATTTCGGAAATGCATAAATTTCATGCAGAATTTGTTGTTTCATTCTATTTTCACTTATTTCCAGGTACTATTTGAGATTTATGGATCCTAAAAATTCTGAAGCGTTGGTTGATAAGGCAAAAGAAATGTAAGAACAGCCTTTCCAAAACAAATTTCATACTTACATGCTATTGTTGTCGGTTCACTTAAAAGTTTTGTTGTAGGTATGTTTTTGTTCTCCAAAAGATTTGAAGGCAACAATATGCTAAGCAAAGTTTAGCTTCGCTCTTTAAGCCATATTTAGCATCTTTCATCTGCAGGTATTGGAGCCCAGTTGATGTGTATGTTGGTGGTGCTGAGCATGCTGTTCTTCACTTACTTTATGCTAGGTTCTGGCACAAGGTTTGAATTCAAATATATATTGCTCTTCCTATCAGGAAAAGAAAAATGAATTGCTCTGAACTTGGGCATACTTGTACCTTGTCTGTTGCTTGTTTTACCCCCATAGAACCAAGGTTTGAATTCAAATATGTATTGCTCTTCCTATCAGGAAAAGAAAAATTAATTGCTCTGAACTTGGAGCATCCTTGTACTTTGTCTGTTGCTTGTTTTACCCCCATAGAACCCCGGCAAAATGCATCTTTTCATGGAATTTCTACAAATTGTCCATTTTAGTGTCAATTGGTGTAACAATTCTTGGGGCATCTCTTGTTAAATGAGATAATTGAGATTGTCAATTTATTCTTCTGTTATGAGCCAAGTCCTTGGTCAGTATGATGCTCGGCTAGCTTAAACGTTTAGCGTGATTTGTTACTTTGTTTAATCTATCAATTCTGAGCCACGGCAAAGTGGATGCAGAGTGCAGACTCCAATTGGCCTTCTTGGAAATCCTTGTGTTAGTACAGAACCCTAGACTAAGAATTAGGCTGCCTAAATGAAGAAAGGCCGCAAAAATGTATAATTTGTTTACAGTCGTTTTCTAATATTTTATCGGTGACCTTATTATTCCTGTTACGTTTCTGTAACACTGGGGGTGATTCTGATTAAATTCTTCCTTATAGGTTCTTTATGACATTGGTGTTGTGTCAACAAAAGAACCCTTTCAATGCGTAATAAACCAGGGGATTATCCTAGGGGAGGTAAACAAACTTTCTTGGTCATAACCAAGTAATGTTTGCTGTGGCAAGTTTTTAATGGTTTTAAGTGGCAGGTTCAATATATGGCATGCAGAGATCCAGATGGAAATTTGATATCTGCAAGCTCCGCTGACATGTTGGGTGATTGTACTCAAGAAAGAATACCGGAGGAAAAAGTAGGTCTCTTTTTGCATGCATTATGCATACATCCTCTTGATGCATTCCGCTATATTTTGTAAAGACATGGCAATTTTTCTTTGGCCTTCCACTTTCACTTCCTATTGTACGTTATTGTTATTTGTGTTTTCTGCCTTATGTAGGTCATGAAACGTGGCGATTCTTTTGTACTTAAAGATAATCCCAATATTCGCTTGATTGCTCGGGCACACAAGATGAGTAAAAGTAGGGGAAATGTCATAAATCCTGATGATGTTGTTTCGGAGTATGGTGCAGATTCTCTTCGTTTATATGAAATGTTCATGGGCCCATTTAGGTAGCTTTCTCGTGAATAGGGATTTTTGTTTCTCAGTTTACATATGCTTTTCTCTGTCATGACATGCCCTTTGTTATTGGCACTTGTAGAGACTCAAAAACATGGAATACTAGTGGTATTGAAGGTGTTCATCGGTTTTTAGGGAGAGCTTGGAGATTGATTGTGGGTTCACCTTTACCTGATGGTTCATTTGGAGATGGAACTGTGGCGTGTGATGATACACCTTCTCTGGAACAACTTCAATTTCTCCATAAATGCATAGATAAGGTGATATTAGTTTATTTGAATCTGCCTCTACATACCATGGATTTGCACTTTGTAAAAAATGCGGTAATGCATTTATGTCGATCCTATTAATAGTTTTTTGTTGCATTGGAAGTCAGACTCGTCAAATCTGATAGTGTGTGGATTTATGGATGGTTTATGTACAAGTGAAGCTACAGTTTTCTAATCAGTTAATAGTGAAGCGTTTTGCTTCTGTCATAGATTTTAGTCATTATGAGCAGTGCATCTTGTAACTACAGATATAAGGGAGCAAATACTTAGGAGCTTAATGGTGTTATTCACTCGACCTTTATGTTGGTTTGGGCATATGCACTCTCTGTGCCAGATAAATTGTTGATGTTCGTATAAATAGAAAAATTACCAGCGTCCATATGCGAGCTTTTGTAGTGGTGGTGTTTGAAGCTTTTTTTACTAGAATACTTCACTAGGTCATCATCTAATGTTGATAATTACCGTTCTCTGATTGATGAGTTAACTTTGAGTGGCAGGTAATGCAGGAAACTGAAGGAACGCGCTTCAACACTGGAATTTCTGCAATGATGGAGTTCATTAATGCTGCATATAAGGTTTTTCTCGTTCTGACTCTTTTAACAACTTGTGTTTCGCTTTCCTTCCGTCCCCTCTTGGCTTAATTACTGTTTGGCACCTTATCTAGGTGACGGTGTGCATTTGGGAACTGACACAGTAGCTTCTTTTACATTTGCAACAAACTCTGGTGCAAATAACTGGTACTGGTGGGTTCAATTTATTAGGATATTATGTAAAGCTATGAAGATTTGAACACTTAGCATTGGGAATAGGGAACAGTTAATGCATCATAACTGTGGACAAGAGGAATAAAGAAGAAAGAAGAAAGTCAAAGCCGAATTTTTGGATCTATGACATTCTCTTGTTGCTCTCGTGACAAATATACTGTGGAAACATATTATTCCACCGCCATGCCCCAGAATTTATCTAATTAACCAACTGGAAGGGAAGAAAATAAGTATCATGTAGGTGTGGTTTGGTACTAGCCAGCCATGACACTGTTTATTTTTTGGGCTGCATTGGCTCATTTGGTGGCTTAAGAGTTTTGTTGTTGTTGTTGATATCTGAGTTTATAGTTCAATTATAAGTTACTGTTTGCGAAGTACTTATTCTATAATTTGCATTCTCATGTTTCTAGTGGGATAAACTTCCAAAGTCGGTCATTGAAGCCTTTGTCTTGTTACTTTCACCATATGCACCTCACATGGCTGAGGAGCTTTGGCTTCGCTTGGGACACTCAATTTCGTTGGCATATGAACCTTTTCCTGAGGTATGACTTTGTTATGTTCTCGAATCTCCCATTATGCGTAGCTCATCTTTTTCAATGCTCTCTCTTTCTCTCTAGTCTAACTTTCCTCTTTTAATTCGAGAAGTGAAAAAATGTACTGTTAAACTACTAGATGAATGTAATGTTTCACATTGTGTCGAATCCTCCAAAACAGTAAGACCAAGGCTAGCCCCCCCTGGAGATTGTCAGAATTGCTTGGCTAGAAGGCATTAGATCTTGCTGATATCTGGCTGAATTTCCTTTAATGCCCGGTTTGGACACCTAGTCCATCTTTACAGTGAGTGTGAGGAAAAAAGACAAAAATGTAAAATATAATAACTAGATTGTTGAAGTGTTAAGAATATTAGGGTAGTATGTGTAAATTCTTATTATTATGACTTAACTATAAATATAAGTGTATGAGAGTTAGGTTAGGTTTTTAACCTCTCTGTTTCTCTCTAAATATTGTCTCTAATATTATTGTTAATCCTCTAATCTTAACATGGTATTAGAGCAATACGATCCTAAATACAAATATTAGTGTGTTGTTGTGAAAATTACCTTGTCCGTGTTGTTGTGGTGTACTGTTGTGGTATTGTTTGTCGAAGCATCGTGGTGGTTGTGGTACTGGTGTGGTAGTGTTTGTCACTCGTTGCAGTGGTGGTACTGCTGTTGTGGTGGTTCCTGTTGGTGTGGTGGCGTGATCGTTTGTGGTGGTGTGGCGTAGTCCCTGTTCATCGTCGAGCTTGTTGGTGTGGAGGCGTGATCGATCGTCGTGGTGGCGTGATCGATTGTCGTGGTGGTGTGGCCTCTGTTTATTGTCGTGTAGCGTTGTTCGTGGTGGTGGTGTGGTTGTGGTGGTATGCTGCTGCCTTTGTCGTGGTGTGTGGCATCGTTGAAGACTAGTACTAGTGGGTTCTATTGGAATCCTAATCAATGAAGAAGATGGGATCCAACTCGTGAAGTCGGGTCTGGATCAGATCGGTTCAAGCCCAATTTTTTTTTAAAATTTGTTTTAAGTCCAAGACCCGGTCTAGTTCACGGTCCAGATTAGACTGGATCACCCCCGTTCATCTTCAGACTAGTTCAGCGGTCTAGGAGCTTAGCCGATCCGGTTCAGTGGTCCAGTCTGGTTTTTCAGCTTGGTTCTGACTTCTAGTAAGTCCAGCCGGCCCGGTTCAGAGGTCCAGTCCGGGTTTTCTGCCTGCTTCATCTCAGTTTAGTCCGGTTCAGGCTGGTTCCGTCTATTTTGTGTTCGGTTCAGCGGTCCAGTGGATTTCTCTGGTCCGGTTCAGTAGTCCAGTGGACTCCTTTGGTCCGGTTTAGCAGTCGAATGGACTCCTTTGGTTGGGTTCAATGGTCGAGTGGTGTTTTCCGGTCCGGTTCAGTGATTCAACGATCTTCTCTTCTTCGGTTCAACAGTGCAGTAGGTGATTCTTGTTCGATTCAATGATCTAGTGATTTTCTGTTTCTATTTGCTGCACTTATGGAACCCGAGCAAGACACTGGGTTGGTTACTATTACACAAGAGGAGTATGCTCAGTTCTTGTCCCAGCAACATGCTGTCTCATCTCCCTCCACTGCTATTTTTGCACAGCCAGATAATGTTTTCACTTGTTTATTGTCCTCCACTCGCAGTCCTTGGATCATAGACTCTGCCACTTCTAATTACATGACTGGTGCGTCTGATGTTTTTTTTACTTATCAGTCTGCTACTTTCACACGTAGTGTTACTCTTGCTAATTACACTTGTTCTAAAGTTTCAGGTTTGAGAACTACTCACTTGAGTCCTGATATGTCTCTATCTTTTGTGTTATTTGTTCCTTAGTTTTCTTTTAGTTTACTTTCCATTAGTAAGATTACCCTTTCTTTCAATTGTTCTGTAATTTTTTATCCCTCTTATTGTATCTTTAAGGATTTCAAGACGAAGAGGAAGATTGGTACAGGGCATAAAGCTGGTGGTCTATATTGCATTGACTTTGATTCACCTACTCGGGCTCTACATACCTCGTTGTCTCATTTTCAATGGCATTGCCGTCTTGGACATCCATTTTTCCAGAATTTAAAGCACCAAGTTTCCAGTTTTAGTTATGCGATGTCTTTGTCTTGTGAAGCTTGTTAACTTAGTAAGCATCACCGTGTGTCATTTCAGTCTAGAGTCCATAATCGCGTGTCTAGTCCATTTGAGTTAGTACATTCTGATGTATGGGGTCTAATAAAGAATATTTCATCTAATAAATATCCTTATTTTGTGACATTTATAGATAACTATTCATGTGTGACTTGGTTGTTTTTTATGAAAGCTCGGTTTGAATTATTTTCTATATTTGAGACCTTTCGTAAGGAAATAAAAATTCAGTATGGTTGTCGTATACGTACTTTACGTTCCGATAATGCTCGGGAATGTGAATCGATCATTTTTCAACTTATCTTCGTAAAACTGACATTATTCATCAGACTTCTTGTGCCTACACCTCTCCCCAGAATAGTGTTGCTGAACGCAAGAATCGTCATTTGTTGGAAGTCACCCGTGTCTTATTATTCCAGATGAATATTCTCCGATGTTTTTAGAGTGATGCTGTTCTTATTGCTTGTCACCTTATTAATCGTATGCCATTCTTTGTGTTAAATGGCCAAAGTCCATATTCTGTCATTTTTTTCTGGTAAGTTCTTATTTTTCCTGATTCCTAAAGTTTTTGGATGTGTTTGTTATATTCACAATTTGGGTCCTGGGTTCGATAAACTTGACCCTCGAGCTACCAAATGTGTATTTCTTGGTTACTCCCACATACAGAAGGGGTATCATTGCTACAGTCCTGCTCTGTACCGATACTTTACTAGTGTCGATGTCACGTTTGAGGACTCTGTTCCATATTTTTTAACACCTTTTCAGCCTTTGGATCTAGACTTTGGGTCATCTCCTGTACCACCATCTCTTTCCTCATCAGATATTCCGTTGCTCGCTATGTTACCATCTACTTTACCTCTCCGTGTCTACTCTCTCCGTCCTCGTCCATCGACTGAGGTGCCCGTACCGTTTTCCTTGCCGCCTTTTGATCCTGGTACATTAGGTAATTTAGACTCTTTACCTATTACTCTTTAAAAAGGTACTCGTTCGTGTGTTACTAATCATCTCATTGCTCATTTTGTTTCATATGATGCCTCATGTCTTCTCTTGTTTTACTTCTCAATTATTTACTATATCTATTCCTAAGCATTTACAGGATGCATTATCTGATCCGGATTGGAGGAAAGTTATGGAGGATGAGATGGATGCCTTACATCATCATGAGACTTGGGATCTTGTTCCTTTACCTCTTAGTAAACGAACTGTTGGTTGTCGTTGGGTGTATACTGTTAAATTTCATTTGGATGGTTCTGTGGAGCGTCGCAAAGCCGACTTGTTGCAAAAGGCTTTACTTAGACTTATGGTGTTGATTATGAGGAGACTTTTTCTCATATTGCCAAATTTTTTTTTGTTCATATCTTGATTTCTTTGGCTGCTAATCTTGATTGACCTATGTTTCAGTTAGACGTCAAGAATGGTAATAGTGTATGTCGGTTAAAGAAATCTTTGTATGGTTTGAAGCAATCACCGAGGGCATGGTTTGGTAAGTTTTCAGATGCAGTTTTAAAATTTGGTCTTCTTCGATGTCAGACAAATTATTCTGTGTTTCATAGATAGACAGATATTGAATATGTTCTATTGGTGGTCTTTGTAGATGATATTGTGATTATTGGAAATGATTTTGAGGGGATTGCCAAGTTAAAAATAATCTTGCAAGATTGATTTCATACTAAGGATTTGAAAAAACTCAGGTATTTATTGGGTATTGAGGTGGCCCGATCTAACTAGGGTATTTGTTTATCCCAGAGAAAATATATACTTGACATGTTAAAGGAAGCAGATTTGCTGGGTGACAGACTTATTGATGTTCCTATGGATCCGAATCAAAAATTTTTGATGGATGATGGTGTACTGTTTGAGAATCCGGGTCGGTATCGCAGATTGGTTGGGAAGCTTAATTATCTCACTATTACTCGACCGGATATTTCCTATGCAGTCAGTATAGTAAGTTAGTTCATGGGGTGTCCTAGAGTACTACATTGGGAGGCAGTTACTCGTATTTTGCGATATCTCAAACGTGCTCCTAGACTTGGACTGTTATATCGAGCTAATGGACATCTTAGAGTGGAAGGTTTCTCATATGCTGATTGAGCTGACTCTCTTTCTGATCGGAGATCAACCACTGGTCATTGTACTTTCTTAGAAGGTAACGTTGTCTCATGGAAAAGTAAGAAACAATCTGTGGTAGCAAGATCTAGTGCTAAGGCTGAGTATAGGGCAATGACGCATACGATGAGTGAGTTAACTTGACTACTACACTTCCTCCAGGAAATTGGGTTTCAAGTTTAACTTCTTTTACAGTTGTTCTGTGACAGCCAGACAACTATCCATATCGCTACCAATCCGGTGTTTCACCAGAGAACAAAACATATTGAGGTTGATTATCACTTTATTTGGAACAAGATAGTAGCTGGGGAGATTACAACTTTATTTGTGAAATCTGAAGATCAGCTTGCAGATATGTTTACCAAAACATTGAGTCGTACACGTCTTATAACGATTTGTTCAAGCTTGGATTATATGATATATATAGTTCAGCTTGAGGGGGAGTGTTACGAATATTAGAGTAGTATGTGTAAATTGTTAACTATAAATATAACTGATGTATGAGAGCTAGGTTAGGTTTTTAACCTCTCTCTTTTTCTCTCTAAATATTGTCTCTAATATTATTGTTAATCCTCCAAACTTAACATGAAGAATAATGACTTCGATAATGTAAACTTCCTAAATCCTACACTTTTTTTTTTCTTTTTTAAACACTAGTCTTACAGATGTTACTAAGAACTAGATGGGAATGTCCATTGGTTATCATTTATCATCTTCTTATTGAAGTTTTAATTGCAGGTCAATCCTACCTATTTGAAAGAGTCCACTGTGGTCCTACCAGTTCAGGTAAACGGGAAGACTAGGGGTACTATACAGGTCGAAGAAGCATGCACAGAGGAGGATGCTTTCAATTTGGCTTTGCTCGATCAGAAACTATCCAAGTATTTAGATGGTAGAACTATCAGAAGGAGAATTTATGTCCCTGGTAGAATTCTGAACGTTATCTTGGAACCCCAACACATTAAGGTGGGTCAACGGTAGTCCATTTGTCATCATCAAGGCTTGTCTTATTTCTGAGGATGAACAAAGTCCAGTGGATATAAAACATTCCCTTCGAATTGGCATCCATCCCATAATCCAGTGAAAGTCAGAAAAACGGAAGGAGAATGTACCTATGCATCATGCTCTCGTCAGATTTTCTTCTGGTAGGTGCTAACACAACATATTTTCATGCTATTTTTTAGCAATCATGTTATGTTATGGAAATTGCCTGTGTATGAAGAAGGTTGCTGATGATATGGACACTGGGTAGCAAAAGATGAACTCTGAAGATGAGAGCATCTCGTCCTTCACTATTATCGCGGAAGTTAAGTTTGGATTCATCATCTGTACTATTTATTAAGCAAGACGTAGTTTGGTGTGTTCAAATAATTGTATGCCATCATATAATAACAATTCTGGACTTATTGTACAGAACTCCCTAACATTGTAGCAATGTCCTATAATTTATAATTTTTTTGTTTGATGTAACAAAAACTCCATTCTGAGCTGCTCACTTGTGTATACTAGCTCATAATTTCCAGCCTCACAAGTTTCCATTGTTCTGGAAACAAAATCTCTTAGTTCCACATCTCTATTTTCCAATGAGCATCAATGCACCATCCCCTATACATTGGCTAGGGTTCTGGGAAACTGCCTATTGTGCAAGCCAACATGCCTCCTTACCCCAAAGTTCTCAGCACCATCAATCCACTCCTTTTAGGACCAAAAATCATTGTTTATAACTGTCCTGCCAGACAGGTGCACCAAGGACCACACAGCCTGTGACGTCCAACCACAAAAGTCAATGGCTCTGACAGCAATTGTAACATCCTAGAATCTCATTGTGCAATATTATCCACTTTGGGCTAGCTCTGCATGCATGTCTTCAAATTCTGTCGTAAAATGAATGTCTAGAGCTCAAACTTCTCACGCACTTCACACACTTTACTTGGCGATGTGGGATTGAATCACCACAATATCTTCATGGTACAAGCTGAAAGGAATGGTCGATTGGTCCATGGAGTTTTCCTCAAAACGTTAGGAGCTAACTTCAGCCACATAATTACCTCTGCAAATCGGGAGCATTGCGGCATAAACTGCAATAATTTTGGATACAATCTCGAGCCTCACAAGCAGATTTTTCTGAAATAGTTCATTAAGCCTGAATGCTCTAAGCTCCTTGTAAGAGCCACCTCTCATTTTCAGACTCTTCAAAATCTAATGTGAAGTTGCCGGGTTGGAAATTCATGCCTACTCTCCTTATTTCCTTGCTCAAAGATTTCAAAACTAATACTATGTCTTCATATTGGGAATGCGAACTGTGGCCCATGAAAAATGTTGTTATTGTTCCATGTAGTTCAATAAAACTCCATCCAGGAAGTTTCTTCAAACCAAGAGATCTCATTTGGACCCATGCCTCGCCGACACCCTCCCATCTAGCCTGCGAAGCACAGCTATGAGCCAGTTGCACATAGTTTCCAGCATCTACAGGCTTTAACATGAAAATTTCTTTGGTAATAATGTTCCCAAGCTCGGTTTTACCATTGACTCGACTAGCATCAAGTAATATGCCTAAAACATCAACCATTGGTGCAGGGAACATCCTCATGCAGAAGTTGTATGCATCCTCTACCCTACCAGCACGACAAAGGAGATCAACAATGCAAGCACAGTGCTCGCGTGTTGGTTCAATCTCATAATCATTTGTTATGGAGTGGAACAAGCTCATACCTTGGTCGACGAGTCCATTATGACTACAGGCACAGAGAACTGCCAAGCAAATAACATGGTTGGGTTCAAGCCCAGTTTGCAGGAATTTTGAGTACATCTCCAAAGCAATCTCACCCTTGCCATGATTACCATATCCGGCAATAATGGTGCTCCATGAAACCAAATCATGCTGTGACATACTTTCAAAACACTTCCTAGAATAATTTAAGTCACCACATTTAGAGTACATGTCAACCAAAGCTGTATTGATTAAGATGCATGGTCCAAGACAGCTCCTAATGACAAAGTTGTGGATCCACTTCCCCTGATGGAGTGCCCCAATTGAGGCACAAGCTTGAAGAAGAGAGACCACTGTTATTGAATCAGGTCTCTGAAGGGTTTTCCTCATTTCATTAAACAGATATAAGGCCTCGTCCAGATGGCCATTTTGTGCATGCCCTGCGATAATTGCATTCCATGAAACCAAGTCTCTTTGGTCCATCATATCAAAAACAGCACAACTTTGCTCCAGATGACCACACTTTGCATACATGGTAACGAGGGAGTTTTGGGTAGGAATATCTACTGGTATTCTTTGCCGCAACAAGTAGCCATGAATTGAAATCCCCATATTAAAGGAACCCAATTGGGCACAAGCTGCAAGAACACTAGCTATGGAGGCAGTAGATGGCACCACTCTTAAAATCATCATCCTTCGGAACACTGACAGTGCCTTGTCTGCACATTCATTCTGTAGAAGACCCGAGATCATTGCCGTCCATAATATTGCATCCCTATGTGGAGTCTGTTCAAATAACCAAAAAGCATCATTTACATTCCTATATTTTAAGTACATACCTACAAGTGATGTCAGAACAGGTGTATCTAACTCAAATCCAGCAGTTAATATCTTCCCATGCACCAATTTTCCCATTTTAAGATTGCTCTCTCTTGCAGTCACAGACACCAATGATCCAAACGTTTGCTGATCGGGTTCCAAACCTTCTACTCTCATTCCATGCAAAAGCTTCAAAATTTCTCTGATATCCCCAACCAGTGCATAAGCAGAAACCAAAGAATTCCATGAAACAATATCTCTTATACCCATCAAATCAAACAAATTCCTAGCATCCCCAAGTCTTCCACATTTACCATAAACGTTCAACATAGAATTCACCAAAGTTAAATCAGACCCGAAACCATATCTTTCAGAACAACCATGCAAACATTGTACATGGATACCCTCTGAAACTCCAGAGAGCATACCTAACATGGTTACTGAACTGGGTTGAATTCCTTCATGTCGCATTGAATTATACATAGAAAACGCCATATTAACATCACCTGCTCGCGAATAGCACCCAATGATTGTGCTCCATGGAACAACATTTCTCTCAGGCATCATTTCAAACAAGTTATGAGCATGATGGGTGCATCCAAATTTGGCATAAAAGTTTATCAAAGAAGAAGCAATGTATGAATCAGAAGAGTACCCATTAATGATGACTTGTTGATGGAATGAAAGCCCATGAGAGAGTAGGTTTAGGGAAGTGCAGGCTTTGAGGAGACTAGGGTATGTGTAGGCGTCTGGTGGAGAGTTGGTCGAGAGCATGTCGGAGTAGGTCCGAAGGACGTCGTGGTGGGCGTTTTCGGACGAGAGACGATTGATTATAGCATTGAATGACTTGGTGGTAGTTGAGTTGATGGAGTGAGGTGGTGGTGGTGGTGGTTTTGGAAGATGGAAGAAGCGACGTTGGGCCTTGTTCATAGCTCATTCTTACTCTTTCTTGTTTGAAATATTGACGATCGACATAACGGTCTGTAGCTCCAAAAAATTGGTATATTTGAAAAGTTTTCTTAGTGCTGGACCATCAAATAGGAGCAATGCTATTCGAATTTAATATGAATTATAAGTTTTAAAATTGAATGAAATTCACTTTTAATCTAATATAAATAATTTAAATTAAGTCCAAACATTTTTTTATTAAAAAAATATGATAAACAATTAAAAAAAATTACAACAACGAAGATTTATCATCATCCCAACAGTTTTTTGTTTTTTAGGCCAAATTTCATTGTTTTAAGCCTTCAATTTAGTGTTTTTGTCGGTATAGGATTGTCGATGATTTTAATTTTAAGATCATAAATTTTTCTAAACTCCAACGATATATGTTTTTTATGTTAATTAGTTAGCTTATAATAATTCTTTTATCTTTACTAAATTTCATAGAATTATGAATTTTCTTTCGATTTAAAAACGTTTAGACTATTGACCGTTCCTGTATATATTCTTTCTATGCACTAGAAAATTCTTGTTGAATAATATAATGTTTCAGAGTATTCATTTTGGGTTCAGATACTTGTGTTCGATACACGATTATGTCTAGTTATCTTTGCATCACTGTTTTCTTCGATATTTGAAAATATAATTCAATTGAAAAACAAGACTATTTGTGTGCTGTAAAACTATTAGGTTTGGAATAGTTTTTCACTTATTCTCTTGCTTTTGTTTCATGAGTCTCTTTGTACTTTGCATAGAATCGATAAGTCATATTCGTTTTTTTATTCTATTTTTTCTTCAAAGCTGGTTCTCTAAACAATTTTTCAAAGGTCCTTAGCATTCGTAGTTCTTATCTAATCACCTATTTTTGATAATAAACATTTATAGTTAGCACAAATTTTGTAGACAAACCACGTAACTTTGTGTTTCTCATACATAACAATACCATTACATTGCAACATGTTATTTTTGAACCAAAATGGGAATGCACCTCTGGTAAGACTAACTTTTCTTCAGTTCTAATCAAACAAATTTCTTCCTTTTAGGAAGCATGTGAATAATTTTCAAATAGTCACTTGTATTAGTACCACACAGAAAAAAGCAACACTTGTAACTTCATTTTTTCATTGTCAACTATCCCATCCCATCCCTCAATAAAACCCCAATCTTCCCCAGTGCATCCATGCCACCTTTCCTTTCTAGCCATGGAGTCACTAAAACCCTTCTTCATGGCACTCTTCATAACAATGGCTATCGTTTCAACGTCGAATTTAGATGACACTGATGATGACTCAAAGACGCTCAACTATCTTGCATTGTCTCAGATTGAAGGATTTCAGAGGGGTGAGTTGCTTCCTAGCACAAAACAACCTGCCAACCAATTATACATGTAACAAATTTCCACGAGTTTGTCGTTTGAAGGGCACTTCGGGACCAGATAGCTGCAAGAAGAAATGTGAATGTGTGGGCATAGGTGCAAGTACTCTGAAACCTGTTGCAAAGGGAAATGTGTGAACACATTCTTTGACAAAAGGAATTGGGGTGGGTGCAAAAAGAAGTGCAAAAAAGGGGACTACTATGCTTATGGGATGTGCAATTATGCACAAGAATTTTTATCTTTTAATGTTTTGAATCTGTTTGTATTAGTTAAGCCTATGTCTTCTTCATAGTATGTCTGATAAGGAAACTTACATGACAATAGGAATGATAAGCTTGTAATATTACGTAGAGTTCGATAGTAGGGATGACATAAGACTGTTAGAATAGTTAGAATATTCAGACTTAGGGGTAACATAGTCTTTTATTTCTTTTATGTTGCCCTACTATATAAAGACTTCTAGTATGTATTTTTCTATCATGTTGTTAAGGCTTATTGTGTCTCAATAATATTATCTTCTTCTTTCTCTTACTTCTCTATGATTGATCAATGTTATCATGGTATCAGAGCAATGATTAGATCCTAAATATTTTCAATACTATAGCAATAAATCGGAGGAGGGATGAACAGTTGATAGAGCTGACTGGCAGGGTTGACGTCAGCAAGCTGCAAAGGTGATGTCATGCTGACATCATCATTCTGGACCAGATGAAGAGCACTCAAGACTTGATTTTACATGGGTAATATAGTGGTATGCTTGTTTTGCTCTTTCATGGCCATTGGATAGGGTTTTTCGATTTTTGAATGTTTTTTCAAACCCTTGGACCTATTTTTTTTGATCTGCAATTTGGGGCTGATTTCTTCAAATTTTTTGCTTCAAATCAAATCTAAAAGGTGCGATTAGGGGGATTAGATGACTGGTTGTGTGGTTTGAACATATTTGGTTGGACTTTGGTGTGATTTGGAGACTTTTGGGACATTCGGCCCACTGTTCACAACAAGAACAATGGCCTGGAGTCTGTATTTTTGAGACAACACTCTGTGTGTGGGTTGCAGATACTGTTTTTTGCCTTGGGTCTTCTCCTCCTTGCATGTTGTTTGCTGAGATCTTCCACAGTTCCGTTGTTTTGCTGCCTTGCTGCCTCGCCATAGGTGTTTTGCTGGGTTGCTGATTTTTGTAAGTTGTTGTTGCTGAGTTGCTGATTTTTGTTAGTTGTTGTTTGCTGGGTTATTGTTGTGTGCTGGGTTGTGGGCTGCTGGACTTTTGTAGGTTATTGGATTGTTGTTTGATTTTTGTTGTTTACATTGCTTGACTTGGGTATTATGGCAAGTGGAAATTCTGATTCCCTTCAAGCTATCAGTGTCAGATTAAAAGGTGAGAACTATGTATATTGGGCTTATGTTATGAAAAATTTCTTGTTGGGTAAGAAAATGTGGAGTTATGTAAGTGGTGATTCATCAGCTCCAACTGATCCTAAGGCCGAGAAATATGTTGAGTTAAAGAATATTTGGGAAATCAACAACGCTAAAATCATCACTTGGATTAACAACTCAGTTGATCAGACCATTGGTGTTCATTTGACTAAGTTTAATACAGCCAAAGAGATTTGGGATTATTTAGCTACCTTATTTGTTCAATCCAATTTTGCAAAGAAGTATCAGTTAGAGCATGAAATTCGAGCTGCACGTCAGAGTGATAAGAACATTCAGGAGTTCTACTCAGTTATGAATGGATATTGGGACCAGTTAGCACTTGCTGAACCTACTGAACTGAATACTCATATGATATATCGCACTTTTAGAGAGGAGCAGCGGTTGGTGCAATTTTTGATGGCCCTTAGGGATGACTTCGAGGGGCTTCGTGGTTCTATTCTCCATCGTAATCCACTTCCTTCAGTTGATGCAGTAGTGAATGAGCTTCTGGCTGAAGAAGTTCATCTTAAGACTCTTTCTGTGAAAGGTCTTATTCCATTGTCTACTCAGATTGTATTGGCTGTGCCTCCCAAGGTGACTTCTCATTCACAAAATAAAAATCGAGGTCGTGTAGCTTCTGTCATGAGAAGGGCCACTGGAAGGCTCAATGCCCTAAACTGGTGAACAAAAATGCTAGAGGGACATCAAGTCAGTCATTTCAACCTAAAGATCGCCATTCAGCAGCAGTTGCAACATCGGTGGATGAGTCCTCCTCCTAGGCCCCTAGCCTAACTATGCTGGCTGATCAGTTGCAGAAGTTACTCTCTCTCCATCAGCCTGGTGCCCTTACAGTATCTCCTTCAGTAGGTTCATTTACCTCAAGTCCCTTAGGTATGTCCCGTACCACCTGGGTCTTTGACTCAGGTGCCACACATCATATGACTAGTGATCCTTTTTTATTTGCGTCTATTATTTCTCCTCCATCTATATCTGTACTTGCAGCCAATGACACTCAAATGTCTTTAGTTGGTGTTGGGACAATTATTTCTTCCCATCTTAGATTTTCTGATGTCTATTATATTCCTCAACTCACTTTGAATTTAATCTCCGTAAGTCAATTATTTGATTCAGGATTTTTGGTTCATTTTTCTTCTTCTGGTTGTGTTGTGCAGGATCCAAAGTCCAAGAAGCTGATTGGGACAGGCCGTAGAAAGGGAGGACTGTATGTGTTGGAGGAGCTCCATGTTCCAGAAGTTGCTGCCTCTACTGTTGACTTATCTTCGTTTCATTTGAACTCACAATCTTCTAGTTTTTATTTGTGGCATTCTCGCCTTGGTCATGTTTCTCATTCTAGTTTAAAATTTTTAGCTTCTACTGGTAGTTTGGGCAGTTTAAAGAGTCATGACATTGCTAATTGTAGTGGATGCAAGTTGGCTAAATTTAGTTCATTTCCTTTTAATAAAAGTGTTACTTGTTCCCTTGCACCATTTGATCTTCTTCATTCTGATATATGGGGATCGGCTCCTGTTCCTACACAAGGAGGGTCCAAATATTATGTTTCTTTTATTGATGATTATACAAGATATTGTTGGGTATACTTGATGAAACGTAGGTCTGAATTCTTTTCAATTTTTATTCCTTTTGTAACAGGGTCTGCACACAATATTCTGCTGTCATTAAATGTTTTCGATGTGATCAGGGAGGTGAATATAATCTTACTTCTTTTCGTGATTTACTGAAATCTGATGGTACACTTTATCTATCCTCTTGAACTGACACACCTAAGTAGAATGGTGTTGCTGAACGTAAACACCGTCATATTCTAGAGACAGCACACTCTCTTTTCTTATCAACCCATGCTCCTAGCACATTTTGGGGGGAAGCAGTTCTTACAACAGTTCATTTGATCAACTGTATTCCTACTATTCTTACCTCTGGAGTCTCCCCATTTGAAAAATTGTGTGGTAAGCCGCCTAACTATTTCTCCTTACGTGTGTTTGGTTGTACCTGTTTTGTTTTGCTCCCTAGTGTTCTTCGTACCAAACTTTCTGCTCATTCAGCTTTATGTGTCTTTCTTGGTTATGGTGAGGGTCAAAAAGGGTATCGTTGTTATGATCCTATTACCCATAAACTTTATGTTTCTCGCCATGTTGTCTTCATGGAGCATATTCCCTTATTTTCAATTCCATCTAGTTCCTCTCCATTGAATAAGTCTGACCTATTATACATTGATCCATTTCCTGCTGACGTTCCTCATGACACATATTTTGGTGATTTAAGTGTGCCAGATCCTTCCCCTTCTGAATTGACTGTTCCTCGTCCTCCTATTGTGCATACATATGTTCGCAAGACTCCAGCTCTCTCATCTACCGATGCAGTTCCTCCACACTCTCCTCCTGCCATCCAATTAGGTTCAGACAATGTGGATCATACCCCACGCTATACTCAGCGCTCTCGCAAATGTCCAGACAAGTTTGGTTGGAGTAATACTTGTTATTCTTCTAACTTTTGTTCTTTTCTTACTTCTATTCACTCTATATCTGAACTCACCTCTTACAAAGAGGCTTTACTTGATCCATTATAGAAACAGGCTATGGATGAGGAGTTGTCTGCCTTACATAAGACTAGAGCTTGGGAGCTAGTGTCTTTACCACCCGATAAACGCACCATTGGTTGTAGGTAGATTTATAAAATAAAAACCAAGTCTGATGGTTCTGTGGAACGGTATAAAGCTCGATTAGTAGCCAATGGTTTTGCTCAGGAGTATGGTATAGACTATGACGAAACTTTTGCTCCTGTTGCGAAGATGACCACTGTTCGCATAGTGATTGTAATTGCTGCCATTCGCCAATGGAATTTGTCTCAGATGGATGTGAAAAATGCTTTTCTTCATGGAGATTTAAGTGAAGAGGTTTTTATGACTCCTCCTCCTGGATTGTCTCATAGTCCTGGTCAAGTATGTCAACTTCATCGAGCTTTATATGGTCTTAAACAGGCTCCCAGGGTATGATTTGTCAAATTTTCTTCGGTTATTTGTGACTTGAATTTTCACGCCAATGACCATGATTCTGCTCTCTTTTTACGATCTACTTCCTCAGGCTCTATTATTCTCTTACTATATGTTGATGATATGATTATTATGGGTGATGACGCTCCTGGCATATGCTTATTGAAAATTCAGTTGCAGGACTATTTTGAGATGAAAGATTTGGGGCAACTTAGATATTTCTTGGGTATTGAGATTGCTTCCTCTCCTAAAGGTTATCTTCTCTCTCAGTCCAAATATGCTTCAGATATTATTCAACGAGCCCATTTATCAGATAATCGGACAGTTGAAACACCTTTAGAACTCAATGTCCGTTACTCTTCTTCTGATGGTACTCCCCTATCTGATCCTACGCTCTATCGCGCTATTGTTGGGAGTTTAGTATATCTTACAGTCACTCGTCTGGATATCTTCTATGCTGTTCATATTGTTAGTCAATTTGTTGCCTCACCCACCACTGTTCACTAGGCTGCAGTTTTTCGTATTCTTCGGTATCTTCGAGGTACTCTGCATCAGAGTTTATTATTTTCCTCCTCCTCCTCCTTTATGGAACTCAGGGCTTACTCTGATGTTGACTGGGCTGGTGACTCTATGGACTGCAAATCCATTACGGGCTTTTGCCTTTTCTTCGGTGATTCTCTTATTTCTTGGAAAAGCAAGAAGCAAACTGTTGTTTCTCGTTCATCTGCTAAAGCTGAATATCGTGCTATGGGGACTTCTACAGCTGAGATAATTTGGTTACGATGACTTCTTGCTGACCTTGGCATCATGTTATCTACGCCGACTCCTATGTATTGTGACAACACTAGTGCTATTCAGATTGCGCATAACTCAGTCTTTCATGAGCGCACAAAATATATTGAGATTGATTGTCACTTTGTGCGTCATCATCTTCAGATGGGCACTATCTCTCTCCCCTTTCTTTCTTTTACTATGCAGCTAGCAGATTTTTTCACAAAGTCGCATACTATCACTCGCTTTCGATTTCTTCTAGGCAAACTCTTGATGTTTTCTGCTACTACATCATGAGTTTGAGGAAGGGTGTTAGAATAGTTAGAATATTCAGACTTAGGGGTAACATAGTCTTTTGTTTTTTTTATGTTGCCCTACTATATAAAGACTTCTAGTATGTATTTTTCTATCATGTTGTTCAGGCTTATTGTGCCTCAATAATATTCTCTTCTTCTTTCTCTTACTTCTCTATGATTGATTAATGTTATCAAAGACTACATTAGATTTCTGGTCACTTGATAACATATTTGAATTATTTGACTGACTTAGTAATAATACGGTACTATAATGTCCAAGATTACCACATGAAACCACCTACACAGTGTGTACAAACCAATTCCGTAGAATAAGTGATATAAAATCACCCTTATAGGTATTAGGATTGAAACTGACCAGAGTACCATTAAATTCACTAGTCTTAGCACATTTAATGAGCATTAAACTCAAATTGAGGATGTTAATAGAAAAACTATATCGTTAGAGCCGAGTAGTGACATTTTATGCTTACTCTGTAGACAAAAAGTGCATAGTAGATCAGTGGTCATTGATTGAACTATTTCATTGTAACTTAGAAATTATAGAGACTAAAGTGACATGATTGAAAGAATGAAAAATAAAGTGAAACGGAACACGCACTTTAGGTACCACGACTGTACTCTATCCTTTGAATCTGAAAAGAATTTCTTCTTCCATAATCTATCATGTAGTCGATGGTGCAAGTTTGGTGTTTTGCTTTGATCTGTTGTATATTCTACCAGCTTCCTCCCTTAGCTTGTACTCATTGAATATTCTGTCATAACCTTTCTTTGGTCAAAATGAACATGTTCTTAAGGAGGGAACACAGTTATCAACTGGATGTTTCATATTCTAGTACTGGAACCCTTTTGTAAAGTCAATTCTCTGATGATGAATTCAAGTGTAAACTACCCGACGTGGTTATGACACAAAGTAAATAGTTTCTGAAGGTCAAGTGGGTTACAAAACAAGAATCTGTAGGAAGTACTGATAGTCATAGAAATTAAGGGTGGAATCTGGAACATGATAAGTAATACGTTTTGAACTCAATACCATACAAGTATCGCTAATTCAATAACATATGAATTGGATTAGTCACAAATAATATGATTTTACCATGACAAACTCATTTAACTGGGGCCATTGATTCAGATCAACATATGAAATAATGAGACATATAGATTAGTGGTTAAAAAACGAAAACTATGTAGGTTCCCTCTATCAGACACATTGACAACAGTCTCAAGGAAGGGTTCAAAGAGGGAAAGGAAGACCCCGAGTAAGAGCGCACCGGGGGCATCGTATACATGGCCCTCTTGAGTTCATGGTTCCAAGGTGACCAATCGCGATCATTAACCTTAGGAGTTCCATTTTACCTCAATTGTCGCACCCTCTCTGAGGGCAGTGTTCAGGTTGTGTTTGAAAAAATGTCACATCTGCTTAATTAATGTTAAAATACGTGACTCGCGGTTAACAATTACTGATATCGCCGCGGTTGAAACAATTGTGAGTTGTCATGAGTGTTAAAGGGTTGTGGTGGGAGGCCCTTGGGATAGCCTTACCTGTGCGAACACTTTGCTATAGATATATGCCTTACTTGCCTACTGTAGAGATGAATTATGACATGGCTGGTAATAGCATTTGCTTCAGATACTCTATGTCACACTGGTTGGTCCATTCGTAGGCTGCTCTAGTTCCGTTTATTATATTCACTTATTCTATTTATTGTTTTCAATTTTTCTTTGGATAGATATGTGTATCAATTTCTTTTAACTCTCCACCTATAATGTGTTAGTGTTACCCTGAATATGAAAAAAAATATGGCACAATTTATAATTGACAAGGCACGACTCGAATACCACATTTTATAGAAATCACACTTGAAATTCCCAAAAACGTACAATGCAAATGTTCTTGTGGAGCCAAAGTCGAAATTTTGGAAAGAAAAGTTAAAAGACAAGTTCAGAAAACAATGCAAGGTCATGTCTGTCAGCTAGAATTCATAGAATGCTGCTTGACAAACGACAATGAACAGAACAGCTTGGCCCACTTCACCTTGTGATTAGTCAGCCCAAGTTATTCGGCTAAGGGCTGTACTGGAAATCAGCCAAATAATGGCCAACCAGATTGACCCAAAAACGAGAATAAGAAAAAGAAAAAGAAATATTTGCTTCAGAGTTGCAAGAAGAAGGTGTACGCAAAAACTTCAATATAAAATTTAAATTTCGTTCTACTTTATTATAAATATTATAGGGTGTCGAATTTTATATCTTATCTACAAAATTTTAAAAATTATGACTTAATCAGGGCAACTTACGGCTTAAATGGTCAAATTTACAGCACACTAAATTCAAAAAATTTGAGTCGATCATCAATGTCGGGATCTATTTTATTATTTTCAAAGAGCAATGATATTATGACTTAAAAAATTGATTTAATTTATTGATATAATGATGTGGTAGTGACGCAATCTTATAGAATTATTGTAACTGTATCTGTTGGACTTTTTACGATTTTACCATTTTACACATCATTAAATCAGTAAATTTTGTCGGTGTTTCAGATCCTAATAGCATTACTCGTTTTCAAATTCAATTATAAACGACTCCATTCAATATAATAAGATATATTTGAGTTGTATCTCGACCTAATTGAGTACAATTTTTTTAATATTTCTAATTTGATGCTGAATTTGGTATGGAAGTCTTCTTCTGGAATATAATAAATGTCTCATGTTTAAGAGTCTATGCCCTTTGATGGCCTAATTAGAATCACCGGGTCAACCCTGTAGAAGTCAAAACACAGACGATATTGAACACTCGAGTGCAACTGTAACGGATTTTCAAGTCCAAATTCAGAATATTACTACTTCTGCGTTTTTGTGGACTTTGAATTACTTGCACAGTATAAAAATTCTTCTGCACATCGAGTTATTTGGACTTTATTTATTAATTATAATAAAGTTTTAATTAAAAAATTTCTTACATTCTACCTTAAACTATTTTTTAACAGAAAAGAACCAACGGGATGGTAAGAGAAAAACTTCAAATCGGAAACTTGAAGCATTACCCATGTTGAGGTTTCAATTTCAAATTTTGTAAGAGAATTTTGATTGGAGCAACTAACTCATCATTTCAATGTAGTTTGAAACATTTAATGCCTCGGTTTGGTAAAGTAAAATAAAGAATTAATATTAAAATTGCATATTGATTTCTTTTTTATTCTAGTAGTCGATTGAGAATTATCTTAATCATATATGTTTTTGACCGTAATTATGTAAACTTGAGATGTGAATCATACCCAAAAATAAACACACTTCAAATCAATTAGAATGTAGCACTTGAAAGTCGAACTTTGAATCTCCATATGGTAACTCCTATGTCTATTCCATTGGAACTAGGTTGATGGGTTTACCTGTCAACTTTGTGCATGTGCTGTAACCTTTCCCTATGGGTGAGTATATATATTTCCTCTAAAGCCTAACTTTCGTTTACTTGAATTCATACGTAGCCTAGCCGTTGTATAAGACCACCCCACTAAGATTACAAGAAAGCATGTAACTCCATGCAACTTCCTCTCTATAAATACCATTGTCATCAACCTCCATTCTCCATCCCAAGCTTTCATACTTCCTAATTTTCTCATCCAATTCTCCCTCTCTCTCTCTCTCTCTCTCTCTCAACAAACCTACAACAATATGAAGTGCCTAAAGGTCTTCTTCATAGTGGCCATGCTTATGGCTTTAGCCATTACTCTTTCAGCATCACCAACCCAAGAGGAAGTCTTAATCGACGACGATGAAGGCTCTGCAACAGAAAATTCTGATGTTCCATTGCCAGAAACTGAAAACACAATATCACTTCGAGGGACTAGTCGATTTCTAGCCCAAAAACCACGAGTCAAAATGACATGTAACAAGTACCCCACAGTATGTCGCACCAAGGGAAGCCCAGGACCCGATTGTTGCAAGAAGAAATGTGTCAATGTGTTGACAGACACACTCAACTGTGGCATGTGTGGTAAGAAGTGCAAGTTTTCGGAAATTTGCTGCAAAGGTAAATGCGTGAACCCTTTATCAAACAAGAAGCACTGTGGAAGCTGCAACAATAAGTGCAAGAAAGGGAGTTCATGTGTTTATGGAATGTGTAGCTATGCATAAACATACTGCTAAATTTACATTTATGTGGATAAAATGATGGAAAATGCTATTTAGACTTAAAATGATTTGTTTAGTCAAAGGAATTTGTTAATTTGTGTAAGAATCGAATAAAGGCAAGCCTTCTATTGCTAAATGATTAGTTATTATTTCTGTTAGTTTTGTGATTGTAATTCTTATAGTTCTTAATTCAATATATGTTTGTTGTTTTAAGTATAAGGTGCATCTTCCAAAAAAAAAAAGATATATAATAAAGTTAAATATACGTCTGTAAATTAAATTGAACATGCTCTTAAAGAGAGTTACGTTTACGCGCAACAAACCTAACTTGCACATTTTGCAATTATTATTCGCTACTTACACATTATCACGAACTCCAAGTTTGCATCTCTTGTCACTTACACATTTTGCAATCATTATTCGCCAGCACAAGTACTTGTGATCACTTGCATATTGTTAAATTCATATATTGAATCTCACCGGTTACTAACGAGGTTGATACATAAATTCAATGGTGGATAATGGAATATTTTGTCGAAATTTAATAAGAAATTGGATCGTGGGAATACAAGTTTATTACAGTAAATCTATATGCGAATAAGTGAACAAAATCAAGCATAAGATACCAGTAGATAGTATGCCAGGAACCTCTAATGATAACAGGTCTGATTATTCATGTGGACATTCTTCTCCATCGGTACATATTCACTGAACAACATTCATATAATATTGCAATTCATAATCTAGTTTTAAGGTCAAACATTTTTTAAACCCTGCATATGTCTAAGGACTAATGTACAAAAATACCAAAGTTAATGGCCCTGAGTTGTCAAACGTGTCGGGTTGGATCAGTTTCGTGTCATGTCATTTTCTGTCGTGTTATTTTCGTGTAGTGTCATTTCGGTACGTGTCGGATTTGGCTCAATATTCGTGTTAATAAAAAATTATTTAATTTGACAATAATTAATATAATATTATTTAAAAAATTATAAAAAAATTATAAAATTCTTATTTAAGAATATAATACTCGTTAAATAATTATTTTATATCTACAATACCTATTAATCGTGTTATTCGTGTCAAACTTTAATTTGACCTATTTATTACCGTATCAACTAATCGTGTTTTTTTCGAATTGCTGTCGAGTTCGTGTTCCAGGTTAAAAATTGACAGCCTTACCCTGAACTCGTGCAACTACGTCTAAATGCATCTCAAAATCCCAGCAAGAAAGGTGTTCGTGCGCACCTCCTTGTAAAGTAACTACATATATGAGAAAATTACACTAACATCCCCTAAACTATGCTCCTTGTTTCACTTTACCCCCTAACCTATTCATTTCCTTACATTACACCAAAACCTATTGGTTTAAATCTCATGTTGCATGTCCCAATCGTTATTTTTTGTCATATTCTTTATGGAAAATCAAGGCGAAAATGGAATTTTGTCGAGCTGAGGAGAAAAGTGTAAAACCCGAGGAAAAAAATATAAAATTAAAATTAAAATCCTAATTAAAGGGATAAAATAATAATTAATTGTAAAGTACGGGTTAAAAATATAAATTTTTAAAGAAATAAATTTAGAATATATATATATATATATATATATATATATATATATATATATAAAATAT
>CM042188.1:1084636-1095103 GCA_023539305.1 Ilex asprella
TCTTAAAATTAGAAAATTAAACTTGATTCCTTAGAATATTAGTATGATTTGTTGAAATCTCATTTTGTTAAAAAATTATGGAATATATAGCAAAAAATGACTAAAATGTGAAATTTGTAAGAAAATTAAAAATTATAGAATATTACTTCTATTTGTGTCAAATAAATTATATAATTGATTCTTAATGTATAAATGTTATTATATTAATTTTTTTCAAATAAATCCCTTTTATGTTTAATGAATTTTTAAGTATCAAATTCGATATAAAAATATATTACATTATTTTTATCTATTATACTTAAAGTGTGTCCACCTGATATCATATTTTTGTTCCGCCACTGTTATAAGAGATCTTCACTCCTCACTTCTCTAAATTAATTAGTTGGTTTGCGTTACACTGTGCCTTCAGGCATGAGTTATCCATAGTATATATATATAAGTGGAAGACAAAGACTTTGTCTTCCACTTTTCTTCGGCAAGAGGCGGCCACACAGAGAGATAGAAAGGAGCAAAAGAGAAAAAGAAAAGGAAAGAAAAGAAAAAAAAAGTTAGATCTTTTGACTTTTTTCTTAGATCTACGAAGATTTAATCGTTTAATCGTTTCGGGTCAAGAATTAAAGTTGCTTTACTCAGCGAAAACTACCCAACGACACCAAAGATCGTATTTTTCTCCAAAAATAGAGTACGAAAATTTAGACCTAAAACTTGATTTGAAGTCTATTACGTGGGTTCACGCTACGAGAGGTAGGGTATTCCCTATTTAGATGTAATTTTAACATAAAATATGACATATGAAATGAGTAGGCTAATGATGTATATCACATGTTAGGTATTGACTAGTGTACCTTGTGGGTCAAATATATGATTTATAATTAGCCTTGTAATTAATAAAATTATATTATGATTAATTTAGTGTAAGTTAATGATAGTGGTTTAAAGTATGTTAATTGTACATTAGCATGACTTGATGTTATAATGACATATCAAGTTTAATAAAATTATTAGCTTGTTATGTGATTATGAAATAATATGTATGCTAAATGATTATTTAATATATGATTATTGTGGTTGACTTGTGCTTATGTTTATAGAATTAATAAACATGTTGTCATGTTGGAAGTAATAAATATGTTATTTATGTAAATTGATTATGCCTCTTGGTGTTTATTTAAATGCCCAGGTGAATACAAATATGTTGATTATCTTACATAGCATGCTTGAGATTGTGTTGAAAATGTCATTATATTGCATTCATTATGTAATGGACATTATAAATGGTATCAAATGCAATTACACATTATATTGCATTATGCATGGATTACACTACATTCATGAGCACTAACATGGGTGGGAGTGTGTGCATGGTATGAAATCAATCACCACATAAGTAGTTGATCGTGGGCTCGGGAAAGTCGCACCAAGGTACGACTGAGTCGCACGGGAAATTAAATGGATAAATGTGTCGGGGATAGCAAGAAGGGCTAGATTCTCTCTCGGGTGCAAGACCCATTTACTTGGTTTATACACTTTCTGGCGGTACAATTCCAGAAAAGTGTAACGGCGTAAACGGAGCAGCAGGTGGGATGTCCTGAAGATCCGTTGATTCTTCCCACAAAGACACAAGAAAATAAATTAATTAGTCATTGAGTGTACATAACACCAATGACCGGGGGGACTTGGAATGCCCGGATACATACGCATGACATTGCATGTGTTATGGGAGCTCGGGATGGGGCTCAGTGTTGGTATTACTTGCGTGAGTCTCATCTCATGGCATGACATGATTTAAGACAATTGTTCATAATAAACATATTTGAAGAAATGCATAAAATGATTGTTGTATGTGACATTTCATATGCATTTAAGTTGAGAGGAATTCTCTATAGGTGTTATCTTATTGAGCGTTGGCTCACCCTTTATGGGAACATTTTTCATGTATCGTTCAGACATCCACCGAAGGCGAGCCCATGGGGCCGCTTTGATGGCAGAGCCGGACTGTGGCTCTCTTTTTGACATCGTAGTCTCTTGTTTATATTTGCTTTTGGCCTTGTATAATTTTTGTAACAAAAACTTCTTTTAAATTAAAAAAGCATGTATATGAGACTATTTTGAAATATTTATTTTTTTATGAATGAATGAATGTACGTAGTGATGATAATTATGGTAGTATCCAATAATATGTAATTAAGTATGATAAATGGACCCAGTGTGGTCAATGTTGTATATTGGACCTCGGATGAGTCAATGGTGTATGATTTTACAGGTTGTGTTTTGGGTAGAGCTTTTCGTACAAAAGAAATTCTGCCCAAATTTTGTTAAGTTATGGACCCCGGTAAATGAGACATAATAGCGTGGTATCGAATTACATAGTATCCATGGGTATTGTGCGGATTGATGGGTGATCAACCGGTAATTACGGACACCCAGATTTTGGGGCATCACAAAAAAGCCACATTTTTTTAACATTTTAAAATTTCATTTTTACCCTAATTTGCTACGAGTGGGCAAAAGTCAACGATTGGGACCATGTGAAACTTAAATAATTAGATAGCCTATGGGGCAAATGGGAAATGAAGGGCATGGTCAGGGGATCAAAGCATAATTTATCCCACAAATATTTGTGTATATATATATGTATACATGTGTGTACTTATATGATATGCATTCCCACATCTCACTTCACAAGCCAGCCATGGCCTCCCAAGCTTTTTTCCTTTTGATTTTAACTCTTCTAATAATCTTTTGTTCTTCAACCTTGCAAGCTGACTACTACTATGTACCTACTACCTAGTGGTGGTTCTAATCCAAACCAGAAAATCATGAACAAAATAGACTCTTGCTGGCGCACAAACCCTGCCTGGGCCTCCTACCGCCGTGCATTGGCCGATTGTGCCGTCGGCTTGGGCAAAGATGCAATGGGAGGCAAGTATGGAGCCACGTATGTTGTCACGACGATCCCATAAACCCTGAACCCGGCACGCTTTGCTTTGGTGTAATCCAAACGAAGCCTCTGTGGAACATTTTTGCTAAGCACATGGTGATAACACTCAAGAATGAGCTTATTATGAATAGTTTTAAGACTATAGATGGACGAGGGGCTAAAGTGGAAATAGCCAATGGGCCTTGTATTACTGTACAGGGCCTTAGTCATGTGATTATACACGGGATCGGGATTCCTGATTGTAAGCCTGGGAAGTCCGGCATGGTTCGAAGCACACCCATGCATGTTGGCCGCTGGCGCCGGGGTGGCTCTGGTGGTGATGCCATTGTTATATTTGCATCTTCGTATATTTGGATTGACCATTGCTCTCTCTCCCGTTCTAGTAATGGCTTAATTGATATCATCCGTGCCCCCACTGCTATCACCATCCCTAACAACTACTTTTCCCAACATGATAAAGTAAGTGCACCATATATATATTTGCTTTCATTAGTAATTCAAGTGTTAAACATGTTGATATCGTCATCGCCATCATTATCATCATAATCATTATTTGTTTTTAACAAGATTGTAACATCGTAGTTCATTTCATACATCTGATTGAATGCTACTAAAAAGTATATGTAGCCTAGTTTTAAGTGTGTAACGGTCGTTAAGTAATGGAATCACAAGAGTCTAACTTTGTAACCGATTGATACAACTATATTAGACTGTCGTAACGGATTGTAATAGATAAAATGACAATTTCATGCTTGCTTTGATGTGTATAACTACAAATCAAACCTCTTTACTTATTACGTAGGTGATGTTATTTGGACACAACGATCAGTATAGAGCAGATAAAGCTATGAGAGTTACAGTGGTGTTCAACCACTTTGGCACGGTCTAATTCAAAGGATGCCAAGGTGAGGAAGATATTTAAACTTTGCCTCCAGAAATTATAATTAATTATAGTATGATATTATTTTTTAACACTTGGCAACTAGTTGAGCCCAAATAGTTTGATACGAGGCTCGGTGCCATTTATTTGCACCGATAGTAAACACGAGAGCAAGTTATAAAGAAAACTTGTAATACTTGTCAATAATATACATAAAAATGTAATAATATTTGTTATCGAGATTCAAAATAAAGTCAATAAGTAGACATAATAAATAGGTTGATATGAATTAATCTAAATATAACTATACATGATTACTAGCGGTCGTCCTATACGATATACAAGATTTATAAAATCTTTTTACGAACACTTTTACTTTCATCCTCACTCCCACCACATAATAATGTTATTAAAAAATAATTTATTGAATTTCTATAATAGAAATTTAAAAATTGTTAAGTATAAAATAATTAATAAAGATAGTAAAAAGTTCAAATTTAAATTAATTTGAAAAAAATATTGGAAATAACTATATAAGTCACATAAAATAATTCAATTAAAAGATACCAATACATATCTATTGAATAATTCAAAATTTTAAAAAAATAGATTTTGATGATGCACAAAATCGTCTTCGTACAAGATCAACAATCACGAGTGTAATTAAAGAGCAGTAATAGGCAATTAATGACAATCAATGGTAAAACGGTAAATATAAAGTCAACACCAAGATTGATAGTGGTTTGGTCCGGGTGACCTACGTCTACTTTCTCAAATGGCAGCGGTGGCCGGTGATCTTTATTAATGTATTAAGGTACTCCGGAGAGTTTACAGTGTTTAGAGAGAGGGAGAGAAAGAAAGAGGGAGCAGAGTTTGTGAGGGATTCAGAGGCGTGCCCTCAATGTTGAGAGGGCTTACATTATATAGCTACGGTTAAGGCGGTGAGGCTGTGGTGTGATAAAAGAAATCTCTACCACTTTGGTAAGTCCTATTTTAGTAGGACTCAATCTTCTCAATCCCGGTATCTTCTCCCTCGTGCTCTTATTCAGTCGGAGAAAGACTCTTAGTTGAATTGGACTCGATCATTGTCTTGAGCTCGGACTTGTATTGGAGTGGTCTTGGACTCGTACTTGTATCGACGTGCTGAAGAGGTTGGAGTATCAAAAGCAAAGAGGACGAAGGAGGACGGACCAGGAGGGCCTGACCACGAGCGGCGCCCACTTGGAGCCAACATGGGCGGCACCCTCTTAGCCTCTCATGGGCGACGCCCTCTTGGCCTCCTCATGGGCGACACTCTCCTTTGGGAGTCCTTAAGCTTGCTTGAACTCCTTTGGTATTTTGGGTCCTTTTCTGACAGGTTCACCTAACTTCGATTAGGTTTTCTTTTAGACTTTCTTGGTTAATTTAATTTGGACTGACCCAGTAAAATTCAGACTCATCAGACTTGTTGATTCAAAATCTCCATTGTTCTTGAGCTTCAAAATCTTTGGTGGATTCATGGCGATCTCATGATTGATGTTTCAAGAATCGTTTAAGTGTATTTTTAAACGTATTTTTATTTATTTATCAATTATTATCTTTTTAATCGTAAAAGTTGTTAGTATGGATCTAATGATCTAGAAATTAATACCGATGGACTTTGTGATCAATTTTCTCATTAAACTTTGTTACGAAACAAATCTGACATGATATGATGAATTAGGAGTATAACTGTAGGGGGCAAATCGAAATCTCATGGTAGAAGTACCAAATGCTGTCACGTGCACAACATGTGACACTAATTAGCGTATGAACTATAAAACGGAACTAGATGGAAGAAAAAGTAAGTGAAACAGAGTTGAGGGCCAACAGTAGTTCTGAACGCAACCATCTGATACTCAAGCCAGGACAGGTACGCCATATCTGCCATGTTCTAAGATCAAGAACCCATGTTCCAAATCTTCGAACCCCAGTTGGGTTTTTAATGTTTTTTCTTTCGATGATTTTATTCCCCATTTTTTGGGGTAAATAATGACTTTCATTATTCAACAATTGAAAGATGCATCCGGGAAATTATACACCCTTATGTCCTTGCTGATCATTCATCCAATCTTACCTAAAAAAATGTTCAAATCTTACTCTGAGAGTCTGTTATTCTATGACCTAAACAATCCTACTTGGTTCCTTTAAACCCTAGTTATGTGGCATGAAAGTCATTTGTTTTTTGCACAAGTGATTTAATTGATTACACAGACAAGGGTTTGTGGGGAATTTATGCAATGTGATGTACATGCCGTAGTCTTGAATTTTTTGGGGTCACACAAAAGCCTCAAAAAGTAGGACCTTGAAGAAGGGGGGAGGTTTTTTTTTTCCGGGGTGGGGGTGGGGGGGAGTGTTCATGATTTGATCCCAAAAGCCATAGAGGAATGAAGTTGGAATGCTTCCCATCGTAATTGTACATTGTCCCGGGACATGACAATGTGGACTGTATTCCTTGATGGTGGCAGCCTATTTGTGGAAGTTTGGTGTGGGTATACTATCAATGGCGTATATGATTCCACTAATTAGCTCTTTGTTGAACATAGAGCATTTGGGTATTTTTGTGAGGTGCGACCCCTTTTTAGGCCAATGTAATGAGTCAGGTGTTCCTCTCTTTAACTTGCAGCATTATTGGAAAATGATTTAGGGAACCTCTAACCCTTATTTAGTTGTCTAGAAACCAGAAAAAAATCTCTCATGTAATTTGATGACTGCCATTCTCTTAGGAAGTAGCTGATTACAAAAAGGGGGTTAAAAGTTTTCCATTGAAGTGTTCTATTTCAAGCCCATGTTTTTGGTGAAAACATGGGTCATCAACCTCTTGAATTTTTAGTCATATCTTGCTACCTCTCAATCACTGTCTTAAGTTCATATCATCATTTGAATTCTAGCATACTGTGATCCTATATTTTTAACCTATAAGGTGTTCGTAAAATATTTTTACCGGGTGGCCAGACTCAAGAAAAATCCTTCTAGTTGAGAATATTTTGTAGCAACATTCTCTGTTGTATTGGATGGTAGATACAGACAGGGTATGGTTTCATAGGGACAGGATTCAAGTTGAAAATTGTTCTAATTTAACCAAGAAGAATTTTGATGTTATAACTTCTGCATGCAAGCAAAGCAATTGAAGAGAGCTTTATCATCAGTGAATCTCTTCCGTAATTCTTGATAAGAATCTAGTTAGAACAATCCACACATAGGGAGATCAAATTGCAACCAAAAGTTCCGCTTGAAAAATTCCTCTTTAGACCTTAAGGTGCCTTATTTTAGTAATGCTAGTGCGGCAAATTTTCCACCCTACTCACAACAGCACCACTTTATTCTTATTTCCTTTTCCTCTGCTTTTTCTTTTTCTCTCTCTTTTATTTGCTTTCAACTACATGCAGAAAAATATGACATATTGCCAGAGTTTTGATCTGTACCCAATCTACCCCTCCCAGACCCTAATTAATGGGGACTAAAGTGGGTGTTATTACTCCAGAAATTTATAAACTGATCAAGCCTAAAAAACTGTTGCTATGTTTGTACTTGAGGATGGTATGTTGCCTTGCTGCTTTATGTTGCAAGAGATATTCAGCATTACCCTTTGTTTTTCACTATGCTGCTTGTGGAATCCAGGAATTGCAACAGTGGAATCAATTGCGAAGGAGTAGTGTTGATTGTCATTTTTTTGGTTTTATGGATCTCTGTGGATTTAAGAGTCATAAGCTAATCGTCCATATTGATTGCAGAAATTATGAAGCGGAGGCGAAGAAGCATATCTGATTTGAACTCCGATGTTTTGAAAGTTATCATTATTTTTGCAGCTAAATCAGCTGATGGGGCAGCCACTTTTGCCAGAGCAACATCCATGTAAGATATAAGCAAGAATTTTCTTTTCTCTAAATAACTTGTTACTTGGAAAATAAATGCATTGTAAATGGTGCACAGCTGCTCAGTTTGCAATTCCCTAGAGAGAGGGAGAGGGAGAGGGAGAGGGAGAGGGAGAGATTTTATGTTCATTTCCCTCCTATAATATGTGTTCAGTGATAACGATACGAAATTGCTAATCACGACAGAACTCAATCTTGTTCAAGTCCTGTTGGCTTAAAGGTCAAATATTCATAACCTTGAATTTGATGTGGTTTGGTCTTAATTTGCTCAGAGTTCTCTTCTGGGTTATGATGATGGTAATGCCTTGTGGTCTTTTGAACCATATCTTTGTTAAAAGCTTATGCTTCTTATATACTTCGTCATCCAGAGATATGTTTGCATGCATTTGGTGCCCTGTTGACTTGTGCAACTTTTATTTACAGCTGCAAACTGTTCAAGGAGCTTGCAAATGACACAGACATCTTAAAAGCTGTGGAATTTAGTAATGTGATGATAGCTGGAATTGATGGGTCATTCTGGCAGAGTAATGGGTTGCTAATCAGATGTGCGCGTGCTGGAAATGTGATTGCTTGCAATATACATTTGAAGGTATTTTTCCACTCCAGGTACCTATTGATTCTTTGTTTAATTATTTTGTACAATAGTAATTGCATTTTGTTGCGATAGGTAGTATTCATTCACCAGTAATCACAATGCTGATAGATAGTTCTCATTTACCAGTAATCACCTTTGCCCTCTAAGTTAGTGCCTTGAACTTAAAAAACAAAAATGCTGTTCTTTGGGGTTCGGTTAAGATGTAGACTGAGTAAATCTAGATTATAGCATCTGGTTTTATTTGCAGAACTTAAACGATGCCTCCATCTTCCTGTCTTGAACCTCGAGAACATTTTTGTTTCGTCTGATTTTTCCCCCCTATTGTATGTGCACAGGAATTTCAACTTGAGCTCATGCACCTAATTTACCTCAATCCTTGTTTTTGACTTGGTGGCTTAGTATGACTGGTGATTGGGCAGTTATTAACCCTGAAACACATCAAACCTTGAAACGTTGGTCTGTTATTGGCTCCTTTGTAGCTAATCAAAGTTTATGTGCAGCATGTACAAGTCTTGCTTGAACTCATAAGGACGAATGTGAGGGTTGGTAAATTGGCATCCAGGGTAATGATGAATAAAATCTTTCATATCATTCTCTTCTATTATCTCAAAGTTTGGATGATGCATTAAGGATGCCACTTGGGTTGTCTAAACAGTAAACTTACAAGCAGGTTATTGAGGACATGATCAGGGCTGCTGAGAGGCAAGCATGTACAAGGGCTATGACGAGGCAAATTAATTCAGCCTTGAAGGTAGAGTTGTATTTCTTTTCGGCTGAAATTTTAATCGTGTTGATTGGATTTGGATTTGTGGATTGGTTGCCCTAATTGTGTTTAGTAGCCAACATGTACATGCAGATGATGACCATTGCTTTTGACGACGCTGATGTGGACCTCCAGAAGGCAGAAGAGTTGTTACAGGCCATAAGATAATTCTGGTGCTAACAACTTTTTTTTTTATTTGGGTTCACATTGCGAACTGAACATTTAGCAAACATTTTTTTTTGGCTGTCTCTCTCTCTCTCTCTCTCTCTCTGTAGGAATATTGTGCTAACTTCTTGCTGTGTATGTAAAGCTCAACCGATCTTTAAATTTATAAATGAATTCTTTTATGATTGTCATCCAAAGGCCTCTGGAAGTTAGATAAATTTGATAATTCTCCCTCCCTTTTTGGGTGCAAGTCAATATAGCTGTTTGTTTTTGGAGATGTCAGGTAAGAGATCTGAAGATAGTTGATGAAACAAATTCCGGTTTGGCATCGCCTGATAAGCTCAGGGTAGTTCATGCTGTTTAAAACTCACTGAGCCAATGCACCTCTACAGGTTACTAATTTTTTCATTTTTACTTTTGTAAATGCAATGGGAGAATCATATATATTTACAATTCTTGACATAATACTGCATATTCTTAATTTATGTTGTTTTTCTTGTTTTTTTTTTTATAATTATTTATAGGGGGGGAAAAATCTTAGTTTAATGCAGGGGCCAACAATTACAAGTTTTCAATACTTCAAAAGATAGATATATATATATATATTTTTGTAGTAGTCTTATCGAATCCTATCAAATAACACTGCATATTCTTAATATATATATATATATATATATACACTAGGGATAACCTGTGCCTGAAGACACAGTGAAACGTAAACCAATCGATTAATTTGGAGAAGTGAGGAGCAAATATCTCTTATAATAGTGGCGGAGCAAAAATATGATATAGGGTGAACACACTTTAAGTATAATAGATAAAAATAATGTAATATACTTTTATATCGAATTTGATACTTAAAAATTCATTAAACATAAAAGGGGTTTATTTGAAAAAAAATTAATATGATAATATTTATACATTAAGAATCAATTATATAATTTATTTGACACAAATAGAAGTAATATTCTATAATTTTTAATCTTCTTACAAATTTCACATTTTAGTCATTTTTGACTATATATTCTATAATTTTTTAACCAAATGAGATTTCAACAAATCATACTAATATTCTAAGGAATCAAGTTTAATTTTCTAATTTTAAGAAATTTGTATGAACTTTTTGATTTTATTTTTTTGTTCTAATACCCAACTTGTTTGACTCAATTAATTTTTTTTACCAATGCTATTAAGACATAATTTAGAGATTTAATGTATTGTAACAATTAT
>CM042188.1:1100103-1161921 GCA_023539305.1 Ilex asprella
TTCATAGAAGAGTTAATATCTCTATTAACTAAACCTTTTTGTTACCCTGCCTTCAGACTGCAGTTTATATATTACCTGTCATAATACTAATTTGTTAGTTAATTATCAAATTACCAAAAAAAAAAAAAAAACTTGCCACGTCACTGTTGCTGCACCACCTCTAAAGCCTAACACCGTCACTGGGAGATCACTAACTCCACCCACCGCGCCACACACCTCCTGAGGTGGTGGGGTGTTGTGGGTGTGGGAGAGAGAGAGAGAGATTAAAAAGTATGACAGAAACCATCCACCAAACTAATCACTAAAAAAACTCACAAATTAGTGTCTACCTCCCTCTGTCTGACTCATAATTCTCATTAGGATAATATAATTTCAACGTTGAAGAATTATGTAGTGATTTTAGCAAACTAGATAGTTGTCTACACGACAATGTACAAGGTTGTCTTTGCTCTAATTTAATTTCATGCAATGTCATAGATGCCTAATTTACGAACCTAATGAAGGATTTAATCAGGACAATCGTTGGATTAATAGTAAGATTCAATGTAAGATGAGGTTGGCTTTTAAAAAAATGCTATTTAAATCTAATTGGGGAACCAATTCAATGCAATCATTTAATTAAAAGTGGGTTTCATTTAACATTGAATTTTTAACTAATTCAACGACTATATTGGATTAAATCTCTAAGGAAAATACTATGTATCCCAAAACTCTAACCTAAATCTCTATTCTAAATGAAGGGAGATCATTGGATGAGTGGGTTCATTAATTTTTTCAAATGGGAGCCACTGATCTAATGATCTCCCTTGATTTGGGATGGAGATTTGGGTTAGAGATTTGGGATACATAGCATTGCTCAATCTCTAATTACTCCCTGTAACATTAGCTCGTGCAAACACGTCTAGATGCAGCTACAAAATCTTACCAAACAACAAACTCAAAACAAGTCAACAGTCCCAAACATGGCCACCACATTCTCATCTTTTATTTATTATGTCTTCTTCCTATGTCCTAAACCTCAACCCTCAAGCCATGGCATACCTAACTCCTCTCCTATTGCTTTCGTGGTTCATTGCATATTGTTCTTCATCCTCGTATGCTCACGAATTAGTCTATACACCCAAAAAAACAATCCCAACGTATCTTTCAGGGTACCCTCAGCCGCAAAAGAAAATTATGAACACAATAGACGCTTGTTGGCGATCTAATCCGAATTGGGCGTCTAACCGGAAAGCATTGGCCAAGTGTGCAATAGGATTCGGCAATGGGGCTATTGGGGGGAAGAACGGTGCAATATACGTTGTCACCGACCCTTCTGATGACCCGATAAATCCAAAACAAGGCACACTTAGATATGGTGCAATCCAATTTGAACCACTTTGGATCATTTTTGAGAGGAACATGGTGATTACACTAAAAAATGAGCTTATGATGAACAGTTACAAGACCATAGATGGGAGGGGTGTGAAGGTTGAGATTACAAGTGGACCATGCATTACTGTGGAAGGTGTGAGCAATGTTATTATACATGGGATTAGCATTCATGACTGCAAGCCTGGGACACCCGGCCTTGTCCGAAGCACTCCCGAGCACATTGGCCATCGCCTTGGCTCCGATGGAGACGCCATTACTGTATTGGCAGCTTCAAACATTTGGATTGATCACTGCTATCTTGCTAGGTGTTTTGATGGTCTTATTGACATCACTCATGCTTCAACTGCCGTTACTGTCTCTAACAACTATTTCACTCAGCATGGCAAAGTAAGTGTAGGAAAAATCTCTGCATGACTAATTAGATCACAAATAAATTCTTAGTATATAACTCGAGATCACATAGAAGTTCTTTCAACTTCCTTTATTTATCAAACGAACAGAGTTTGAGCTCAATTTTAAAGCCAGTTTAATAAAAGAGCTAGCATAGCCCGAGCAATAATGTGTTAAACTCGTGAATATGTATACATATATGTAAATGAGAATACCAGTGTGGCGTTGGAAAATGTGTTCTGATTGATTTGCACTTCTAGGTGATGCTGCTTGGACATCGAGATGGCTATACAGCAGACAAAACCATGAAAGTTACTCTCGTCTTCAATCATTTTGGACCTGGTCTGGTTCAAAGGATGCCAAGGTAACATGGCTTACTTTCTGTGGAACTTTTTTTTTTTTTTGGTTTGGTTGGGCCCCCCCGGGGGGGGGGGGAGGGATAGTTCAGTTCAAACTTATGAACAACCCTAAAAAGTTGCAGATTGATATCGATTCGATGATTTACAGGGTTAGGTATGGCTATGCTCATGTTGCCAACAACAAGTATGACCAGTGGCTCATGTATGCAATTGGTGGGAGCTCTGATCCAACTATATTCAGTGAAGGGAATTACTTTGTGGCTTCAAATGATCCTTACACAAAACAGGTTAGATACTATTCAGTCTTGCATTAAGATCATCCAGTATAAAGTACTAGTAAGTGTCCGTTAGCACGAACATGATACGAACTCGAAAATAAAACAACAAATTTATATGAATAACAAATGTATTAAATTAGTGCTACACACGGATAATATGTTTAGTTGGCATTGTAAAAAAAAACATCTAGATTTTACAAACATGCATGATACGAAAATGATATTAACTCAAAATGACATGACCGAAATAAAACACGATACGATTTAGTTGACACACTTCTAGAAGTACATTTATGGTGTTACTTTGTGTGGCAGGTTACCAAAAGAGAAACTGGAGCTGAACAGATTTGGAAGAACTGGAAGTGGAGGTCCTCCAAGGATGTGTTTGTTAATGGAGCTTATTTTCTTCCATCAGGATGGGGAAGTTGTGCTCCACCATACTCTAGATCTCAATCATTTCCTGTTGCTCAAGGATCATTAGTTCCAAGCTTAACTTCTTATGCTGGCCCTTTGTTGTGTGCTGCTAATAGAGCATGTTGAGTTACCAAAACACCATGTTCTAATCTCTAATTATGTTTTATTGTAATTCTTTTCCATTTTTTTCAATGTCCCATCCTATTTATAGCGGGCCTCCCAAGAAAGATCACATTTTTAACAATAATACTATTTGAATTTAATTTGTTAACCTAACATATGACAACTACTAGATTGATAACAAAATTTAAAAAATCCCGGGATCCATTGTCAACCAAATGGTTATGGTACATTAGATCAGTAAATTATATTCAAGTAACATTGCTTCATTTTTAATATATAAAGTATTGTTTTAAAATTCATACTACTTTATCAGTTTCAAGTTTTCTATTTTTTCAATATATCTTATTGCTATTCTCATTCCTTAAATGTCTTTCTCCACCTTATTGCTAATTTTAAATTGCAAAGTCCACCCTATTTATATCTATAGTTATTAAACTCACGTTGTCTATACCGACCTATTTATAAAAAAGGTGAACTAGTTAATAATATAGGGTTGGTATAAATGTGAGAAGTTTAATAATTTGAAATAAGAGAGTTAAATGAGATAGATAATAATACCAAAGTCTAATTCGTAGTTAGATCTGTCAATAGGTCGAATTTAGATCAAATTTTGGCAAATCTAAATCTGAATTTGATTTTTAAAAGTCTAATCCAAATCTGATTCAATTAGTCGACGAATTTGAAATTTGATCGGATCCTAATAACTTAATTTAACATATTATATTTAAATTTTAAATAATTTTTTTTCAAATAATTACTTAATATTTATTTAAAAATAATAGAAATATAATCATATCGAATATAAATATATTTAAATTCGAATTTTATTAAAATTATTGATCCGGCTAATCCAATTTGGATTGGAATCAGATTGAGATGAAACCTTAATTCATTCACAAACCCTATTCACAGCCAGAGGATCCATAAGTATCTAGGGCAAACGTCATTTTAAATTGATGTACCCGAATTTAACTGGGTCAAGCTCAATTTAGATAAACCGAAAAAGTCCGAGGAAAAGCTTAATCGAAGCTTGGTCGACCTATCAAGAGGAAGCCTAAGGCATCAAAGAGGAGCCTAAGTTATCAAGGAGGAGCCCAAGGGGACACCCTTAAAGAGGTGACGTCTATGTTGGTCCTCTGCCTCTCCTTCGCCCTCTTCTCTTTGCTCTCCTCACTTGCCTCCTCTTCTTTTCATGCCAAGTCCAAGTCCAAGTCACACCAACTCAAGAGAAGTCCAAGCTCAAGACGAGGATCAAGTTCAATCCAGTTGAGAGTTCTCTTTCGAAGGAATAGGAGCACGAGGGAGAAAACATCGGAATAAGCGCAGAGATCTCCTACCATAACCACACTTACCAAAATAGTAGAAGTCTTCTCCCTCACGTCACCGCCTCACTGTCTTATTCTAGCTATATAATGTAAGCCCTCTTAACATCGAGGACACGTCTCCAAGACCTCTACACATACCCTTATACACACTGCTCTCTCTCTCTCCAAAGCACTGTAACTCTCCGGTGTAAACCCTTCGTCGACCATTATTCATTAATAAAGATCTCCGGCTACCGTTGCCATTCCCAAGAGTGGACATAGGTCATCCGGACAGAACTAGTATAAATTCTTGTGTTGACCCATTATTTACTGTTTTATTCTTGATTGTCATTGATTATTTGTTAATTGCTCATTAATCACACTCATTCATCTACTTGACTGTCGATCTTGCACAAGACAATTTTGTGCATCATCAGTTTGGCGCCATCTGTTGTAACGACTAGATTTTCTACTCTTTCAATCCATGACAATTACTACCAGATCAATGTCTCAGCAGCTGGGAGACAACAACTCGACTCACCGGAAATAGACCCAACCTCTCCTCACACCTTCAGAACCTCCTATTATGATGACTCCTGTTGTTGGATAACAACTCTTACAGACTATGCAGTCACTGGTAAAGTAGAACTAGCAACTCATTCAACTGATGCTCACCCAAGGAGGGGTCACCCCTCAACCTGTCGCTCTTGTTGGAGGAACCCCACTCCCTCCAACAGGAGAAGAGCCACAATCTATACTTTATAGGAATTAGACAGCCCCTCACCATGGCGGTCCTCGCCAGAATGCCCCAAGGCCACACCAGGGCGCACCTCGCCCCGTTGTCCCTCCACAGCGCGCAGGAAGCTCACGTGTCCCCTCTCTACACGTACTTGCATAGGAGGACGAAGGAGAGAATTAGTATGATGATCATGGAAGCTAGCACCACCACCCGACGGAGGACGTCCCCAACCAATAGGACGAGAAGATCAGAGAGTTACAAAATCAACTCGACAATGCCCTCAACGTCATCAAGGCGCAAGCGCTCGAGACAGTGAATTACCTAGTAAGACGTATTGATATACCATTTGTTGTGGACATAGTTAATTAGCCCTACCCTCGAAGTTCGAGATGCCTACCATCGAGATTTTCGACTGTACCAGAGACCCCCTCGCCAGAACGCCCCAGGACCACACTAGGGCGCCCTCACCCATCACTCCCTCCTCAGCGTGGGGAGCTCATGTGTTCCCCCTCTACACGTACCTATGCCAAGAGGACGAATACGAAGGAGAGAGCCAATATGACGATTATAGAAGCCAGTGACTCTTATCTGTCATTTATTGTTTTAGTTTATTTATATTGTTATTTATTATTTTACGAAATTCTGCGAATATTATTGTGTCTGAAATGTCTTGTTTTCCTGAAACTTACAAACAGCCTATAAAAGCTAGAACATAGCTTAATAACAAGGTGTAGACAAAAGGACAACAATCGTCATATTCCCGACGATCAGTCACTGCTCCCTGAGCCACAACCACTATAATCAAGGCTCTCTCCGTCACCAAGTGCCCTTGGTGCCTCATAGGGGACGAAGCTAGAGAAATCAATAGTGACCCTCTCACTAGGCGCCCAGACGATGGGTCTCACCCCTCTCTCACCAGGCTCCTAGACGATGGGTCTCACCATCTCCACCTTGAGCACCCCCATGACGATCTCGCCCCCTTTCACCAGGCACCAGACGTCCAGCTCCTCACAACCTCCTCATCTCCATCTAAGTGGAATGAGCCTCAGGCACCCAGCTCCTCAGGTCCTCCTTATCTCCATCTCAAAGGAATAAGAGCACTCTTCTCATCTCTATCCCAATGAAATGATTCTTAGGAGCCCAATTTCTTAGAGCTCTCGCCCTCTTCACTTTGGGCGTCTCCATAATGGTCTCGTTCTTTCTACTTTCGGTGCCCTATGATGGTCTCGCCTTCTCCACCTTGGCACCGCCCTCGATGCCGCCTAGACGATGAGTCTCGCCCCTTCTCACCAGGCACCTAGCTTTAGTCGCCCAACACCAGGCACTAAGCGCCCAGCTCCTCAAAGCCCTCCTTATCTCTATCTCAATGGAATGAGAGCATCCTCCTCATCTCTATCCCAATGGAATGATCTTTAAGAGCCCAGCTTTCTAGAGCTCTCCTTATCTCCATCTCAATGGAATGAACCTCTGTCACGACGACCTTCTTCTGAGCTATACGTAGCTCTACCTACTGCTCAGTGGTATTATCTTGTGTTTGCCACCCGTGCCCTACTGCTCAGCGACATTCTCTTGTGTATGTCGCCTGGGCCCTACTGCTCCATGGCATCTTCTCGTGCTTGCCATCTGAGCCCTACTTGTTCTGCAGCATTCTCTCGTGCCTGTCGCCTAAGCCTTAATTGCTCTTTAGCAGCCTCACGTGCCTGCTTCTCCACTGTCTGGCCATCAAGTGCCTCATTGATCTTCAGCGTACCTGTAAACATGCAGGACAAAGCAGCAATCACTTGTAGACACCCAAAAGTAAAGTATATATATTAAAAAAAAGCTAGGTACAAGCCAGAGAAGGAGTGCAGGACATACCAAAGTAAAGGATCTGCTACGACAGCCATCTGACTATGCTCTCGCACAAGTCATCTAGTAAACCTCTGCCATGTCATCCATTTTTCAAGATTATATGTAGCTCAGCCTATGATTTTGCTATTGCGCAAGTCACCTAGTAAGCCTCTGCCATGACAGCTATCTCCCGAGACTATACGTAGTTTGATTTATGACTCTGCTCTCGCACAAGTCATCTAGTAAGCCTTTGCCACGAAAGTCATCTCCCGAGACTATACGTAGCTCAGTCTCAACTCAAGCGACCCTCTCTCAGGACGTCCACAACTCTGACGTCACTCCAATGCAAACAATATGTCTCTCTCTCCAGGTAATTATGACATTTTAATGTTGGGATAACATTATTTTTGCTAAGTATACCCTTGAAACTCAGTGTGTCTGCACTGGAGTCCCAACTCTTACAACAGTAAAACAATTAGCTCTGATACACACATGAGTCACAGTTAAAGAATGAGTAGGGGCACCACTGGGTCCTATCTCCTAGGAAGCAACCTAGTCATCGGATCTCCGTAGAGAAATACTGGGGGCATCAAACCTCACCCTCTTGAGAAGAGAGGGAGACATCACCTTAAAAGCACAGAGATCTCTATCATCACTCTATCAAGAGGGCACGTGTAATTAGAGACAATGTTAGTTAATGATCAAACACTGGAGAGGTGCCGCCCATAGCAAGACTCAAGGCGTCACCCAAACTCAACAGCACCCAAGGCCTCTTGGCGTCACCTACCCAGCCTCTGGCATTAACCAAGACGCCTTGCCAACCTCTTGGTGTTGCCCATTGCCGCCTGCAATGTTCCTGCCTCGCCTGTCAAGTTGGTGCAGCCCACCAAGTCTCTCATTACATTTGATGCCGCCCATACTGCCCATGACTCCTTGCCAATGCCCAAGCAGACGCCGCCCAGGCATCCTTATCAGCCTCGTCTAGGCGTCTAGACAACTCGTTAAGGCCAGCGCCCATGCCAACCTGGCGCCCTCGCCCCTTGCCAGTGGCACCCATCTAACTGGCGCCCTTGATGAGGACAACCAGTGCCTAACCTAGCCACTTGGCATCGCCCAGGACAACTGCTCGCCCAAGGTAGCTACTCGCTGAAGACAACTGCTTGCCCACTCCATTCCCAAGAGGGGGTCACCCACTCCACGCCTAAGGGGAGCCAGCAGGCGTCGCCCAATCCAAAAAAAAATGAGAGAAAGTAAGAGGGCATCGCCCAAGCCAAGTAAGAGAAGATTTTTATTTTTTTTAAGAAGGCCCCTCACCCAAGAGAAAAAAAAAAGAGAGAGAGAAGAGAAAGGGGGAGGCAGTGCCCAAGGGAGCCAAAAGAAAAAAGAAAAGAAAAGAAGGAGATGCCCAAGAGACAGCGCCCAAGCCAAGAGGAGAAAAGAAGAAAAAAAAAGGAGGAAAAGGAAAGGTGGACAGCGCCCAAACCAAGGAAGAAAGAACAAAAAAAAAAGGAAAGTAAGGAGCCAGTGCCCCAGAGGCCCAATACCAAGAAAGAAAAAAAAAGAGAAAAAGACAAGAAGGAAAAAAAAATCCAATTCTGATAAGCTTAGTGAATGAAAAAGCACCTGTTCACTCAAATGAAGATGAAACACATGTCCACAACCCTTTTCTCTTGCAAAAAATCAGAGGTTTGGGACATGGGGGCAAATGATGAGCCCGAATTTGACTGGGTTAAACCCAATTTAGATAAACCGAGAAAGCCCGAGGAAAAACCCAATCGAAGCTAGATCGACCCATCAAGAGAAAGCCTAAGACATCAAAGAGGAAGCCTAAGACATCAAGGAGGAGCCCAAGGGAAAACCCTCAAAAGGGTGTCACCCAAGGGGTCACCCAAGGCACTGCCCATGTTGGTCCTCCGCCTCTCCTTCGCCATCTTCTCTTTGTTCTCCTCACTTGCCTCCTCTTCCTTTCATGTCAATGCAAGTCCGAGTTCAAGTCACACCAACTCAAGACAAGTCCGAGTTTATGACGAGGATCAAGTCCAATCCAGCTGAGAGTCCTCTTCCGAAGGAATATGAGCACGAGGAAGAAAACATTGGGTTAAGCGCAGAGATCTCCTATTATAACCACACTTACCGAAATAGTAGAAGTCTTCTCCCTCATGTCACCGCCTTACCCTAGATATATAATGTAAGCCCTTTCAACATTGAGAGCACGTCTTCAAGACCTCTACACACACCCTTATACACACTACTCTCTCTCTAAAGCACTATAACTCTTTGGTGTAAATCCTCTGGCGACCATTGTTCATTAATAAAGATCTCCAGCCATTACTGCCGTTCTCGAGAGTTGACGTAGGTCATCCGGACCGAATCACTATAAATCCTTGTGTTGACCAATTATTTACTGTTTTATTCTTAACTGTCATTGATTGTTTGTTAATTACTCATTAATCACACTCATTCACCTATTTGATTGTTGATCTTATACAAGATAATTTTGTGCATCATCAGACATACTTGTGGTTTAATGCAGATCATCTCTCTGTCCTTCTAAAATAGTACGTAACTCCCATGGTTAATGGACTAAAATGCACTGTGTCGTTCTTGACCAAATACGAAGACTAGCCCAAATCAAAAAAAAAATCATAAATTGCTCGCCAACAGAAATTTAATTGAGTTAAATTTACGCGGGTTATGGTTTTGGTGATGAAGTTGATTATGGCTGTGATGCTGCTGGAAGAAGAAGGGTTATGGTTTTGGGTTCAAACTGCAGAGCCTGCTTGGTAAATGGGAGAGAAGTCCAATGTCTGTTAGAATTTCGAAGCTGTTTTTTGGGTAAATATCGAAGCTGTTTTTTGGATAATACCAATGTAATATGTTACTGGATTCTTAGGTTTTTTTTCTGGGAAAATCATAATTTCACTGGAAACATCATTAAAAATGGACAACCCAAAAGACACATTGTGATAGCTATATAATCACCCGGCTCTCTAGTCAGAACACAAACCCTTTACTTCTTCACCTTTTTCTTTTATATTTCTTCTGTTTGTTTTCCGAGAAAACACAACGAAAATGGAAAGGAAAACAGATGGAAGGATGATGGTGGGAGATGAGAAAGAAGGAAGGAGCATCAACAATTTACCTGACTCCATTCTTCTTTACATTCTCTCCTTCCTGGAGATGAAATACGTCATGAGAACCAGTGTCGTGTCGAAAAGATGGGGGGATCTTTGGGCATCTGTTCCCAATCTCATTTTCTCGCTCTCAGTATATGATGTGAAATCACAAATTCGTTTAGATAGATTTATGAATTTTGTCGATAGAATTCTCCTCCTTCGCGAGTCGCCAAAAATTCAAAAGTTCAGTCTCACGTGTACGGAGTCGTTGGGGAGTCTCAACTGCAACCGTCTCAATACATGGATATGTTCTCTAATTAAACGTAATGTTGAACACCTCAAAATCAATTTTAGGATGGATGTGATGCAGTTTAAGTTGCCTTCCCTACTCGTTACTTGTAAGTCGCTTGTAGAATTACACCTCGAAGACAATCTACACGTAAACTTTCCTAGCTACGTTCATTTCCCGAATCTCAAAGCTCTCAAATTTCTTATTATAAACCCAAGGGAAAGCCTAAATCAGAGGTTTTTTTCTGGGTGTCCTGTGCTCGAGATTTTGATCATAAATGTTCACTTAATCGATGATAATGAAGCCTTAATTGATATCAATGTCCCTAAGTTGAGAAAGTTGAAGGCACATATAGATGCCAATATGTCTAAAGATTTTCCGCCACCTGGTCACAAGATTAAGGTTTTGATAAGTGCACCTAGTCTTGAGGACCTTATTATTCACGAAAAGAGTGGCCCTTGGTATGTGATGAATCAATTCCCTTCTTTGGTGAGAGTGGAAATTGATTTTTACTTAAACAGGTACTATGTGGATGATGATGCTTATAGCCATGTACTTGTTCTTTTGAAAGAAGTGTCCCATGCCAAGTATCTGGTGTTATTTGATCAAACTATGAGGGTGAGTTTACTGTATTAATCATGTGTGTGTGTGTGTGTGTGTGTGTGTTTCTATTTGTGTGCACTTAACTGTTATTTGTATTACTTTTTGCAGTTTATTGCTCGTGTTGATGATAATGCTCGTTTGACATTTTCTCATGTGATGTATTTAGAGTTGAAGTTTAAGTATTACAACTTTTATTATCTTTCTAATCTGCCTGGGGCACTTCAAAGCATGCCTAATCTTGAATCTTTGTATCTGGTGAGTCCAGAAGAGAACACTGTCTTAAAAAAAAAGTTCCCAAAAAAAAGCTGTTCTTAATATGCTGCTTTTTAAGCTTGTTTTTTTTGTACTTTCCTTTTTTTGATCTAGAGCTCAACATTTGGACTTGGAGTTGCTGATAATTCGAGTGATGAAGATGATGATTTGGGTAAGCTGTTCAATCTGATGCAGTCAAGTGTAGTGCCTAGTTGTTTGGTATCACACTTGAGAGTAATTAAAGTCGATACATTTGAGGGAAAGAATGCTGACCTGCAGTTGGTGAAGTATTTGCTGAAGAACTCCAAAGTATTGGGTAAGATGACAATTTGTCTTTATGAAGATTTAGCTGGCAAAGAGGTGGAAGTACTTAAGAAAATAAAGAAATTTCTTAGGGGTTCACAGACATGTCAAATTATAGTTTCCTAATGGAAATGTTGTTGGGAGAGGCGGACCGGGTTTTTTTTTTTACATATAATCACATGAACCTCATAATTCTGGACCACCATGAAACCCATGATACATCTATCACTGGTTCGTGTTCTTCCACCACCTACTACTCAAAAAACACAACTACTACCCATTGCCCCATGACCACTACCATCACTCACAGAACCCCCACAAGGCCAAAACCTCTCTACTCTCCAATCACGACAACCCACTGCCCAACAATGATGGCGAAAACTCAATGCCAATTCGATGAGGAGTATAATATTACCTCACAAAGTGCAACTAGTATTGCATACGAGGACATTTCACAAGCCCTGTTGTGAATACCAGTTACCAGATGCTTTTGCCTTTGTTCATGAACACCCTTGGAATCAATGAGGTGGTTCATCAGGATACTGCAACAAACAAATAACAGGTCATTGTGAAACTAACAGGTCATACAACAGATTTGCACAACTAACACTGCTTGGCAAATGATGAAAGATGGACGGCAGAGGGAGATAAAACTTCACTTAAGAGAAAAGGCGGGGAATGGGGAAGTAAACCTAATAAGTGTTGGCAAACTCACCAAAATATTAAGCATGAAAAGGAATGATAACTTGTGTGTATTTGGAATTGGGACAGAGCATCTGCACATGCAAAAATGTTGTTCCGGAAAGCCCCATCAAAGTTCTGAATGTAAGTTCAGACCCTTTACACTACAATTCAATATTAAACCACTTTCCTCAGAGTAGGAAAAAAATAACAAAATGGAAAAGAAAAGGGCATCCACACCTACAGTGGGGGGAAAACGAGAGCGATGGCTACAAATAAACGAAGTTAAGAAATGTATTTGCATCTCGTGCTCAATCAACTAAAATGTGGTCACTCTCAGAAATCGCTGGGCCTAGCAACGGAAAAGCTGGGTTCAGTGGAAAAGAACTACATTTAAGTATTTTAACAATAGGCACTCTCAGAACCTTTTTGTTTGTTTTTGGCACAAATGATCATGGTTTTTCATTTTAATTCATGATGAAGTTTTCTGGTTATCTCTCACTTACCATTTCCTCCTCCCATACAAACCCAACTTGGTTTGTCATAATTCTATTTGGTTTGTAAGTAATCTGACAGGAAGATACATGAAGTTGTGCTGTACGATTGGCACCCCTTAATTTGCTCTTTGTTGCTTTCAGTTCTTCAATGCTTTTTCATACGGCTGAACACTACGCTATAAAGTGTTGTTTGCAATGACACAGTGACAATACTTTGATTTGGCGTGATCCAAAAGGTGCCTATTTAGATCATTTCTCAAATGGCATTTTTCTAACCCAATAAGATACCATGTAAATTTACTGCTAGCCTCTTTTCATCGTCAGCGATAAATTGGATGTGGATACACATTCTACATATCCGCTATTTATAATTACTTAATATCCTGTTTTTTTTGGTTTATTTTCAATTTCATTGCCTGTTCAGGTTATGTTACTTGGGAAAGATGATAACTTCAAATAAGAGGCTCAACATAGTCATAACCTTTGACATTAAGGCATGAATTGTGGTTGATAAAGCTACTAGATGTTATACTCACAAATTGGAGTAAACCCCATGACACTGACATTGCAATTCAAGAACTCGCGGTTGAGGGGGCAGAACTGCTATGAGGTTTTTAGTGTTAGTAAACCATTCTAAGAGATTACACCTAAGCATCTAGTCATTTGGGGCTCCTCTCCCGCACCATAAATTTCGACTCAAAGCCTGAATTGGCCTTTATCATGCAAGCTCCTCTTGTTGCTACCTCACCTTAACACTTTGTAATGCTATCATTATCCATGTTGTGAAAGAGGAGACCTCTAGTGTTTGGATGTTGCAGCCATTAGAAGTACTCGGGACCTTTTTTTTTTCACCTCAGAGTAGAAAATTTCTTCCCAATAAAAGAGTGCTTTGTTTTCCATCCTAGAACAAATTATAGGAGAGTAAATGTAAATTCTTCTATGTCCAAAGAAGAATGTATCTTTGAAGGTGAAACTTCTTGGCAGATTATCTTAGTTTGCTAGGATTTCTTGTAATCCTTTTTCGTTCCTGAAACCAGCTTTCAAGAGAAGGGTGCTCAAGAGTTTATATATACACGTCTAATCTTATTTTTAACCGATGCATAAACCATTTCTCTAATGTACATACTTCAGTCCTACAACCACCTCTTGTCATCTGGTGGCTACTCTAATTCATCAAATGATTGAACTTCTGCCCAAACTCAATTATTATTACTTTCTCCTCCATGGGATTGTTCTTCATTCTTAATCAAAATCACTTCTCGTGACTTTGACCAGGGCTCTGGCTCTGTCTTTTTTCTCCTTAAGCAACAGGTTTTACGAAGTTTACATTTGATGCTGGTACTGGACCTTTCTTTTTTCTTCTCTGTTTTTTGAATGTGGTAAGGATTCAATTGGTAAAACTCATTTATATGAAATTCGAGGCTGTTACTTTTGTTTTTTTGGTTTTATCTCGTTCAAGATGCTGTGCATAGTTGTTTGGCATCGCACTTGAGAGAGATTAAAGTCGGTGCATTTGAGGGAAGGAGTGTTGAGCTGCAGTTGGTTAAAGTATTTGCTGAAGAACTCTGAAGTATTGGGTAAGATGACAATTTGTCTTTCTCGTAATTTAGCTGGCAAAGAGGTGAAAGTACTTGAGAAAATTCTGAAATTAATAGAAATATGGAGTGCCTCTAGTAGGCCATTTTCTTGTGGACAGGTCTGGGCCTTTCAAATGCTAATAATAGGCCAGAAGCCCACGGATCAGGCCTTACAGACGTACAACAGGCCGGACACAAAATCCAGAAAGAAGAAAAGGGCTCTCATATCTTTAGTTCTCTTTTCTATGCCTAATGGTGTGAAAACTATCGTTTTATCTCTCCTCTTGGGGTAACTTGGCTTGAAGAATGCTTAATGGCATCATAAAAGTCTAATGCTTGTCTCTTTGTCTCTTTTTTTTTTAAAAGCTCATCGGTCCAACCCACCATGCTTCCAACTTTGAACTTTACAGCTTTCATATCAAATGCCTCATACAATTGTACCACACCAATGAAAAGTTGCACAAGGTATAAGTCGGATTTAACAGGTTTTCCTTTTAGTTGAAAAAAATTATGGATTGTAAATAAGACTCTAATTTCTAAAGAGGTAGAAGTCTCTTAATTTAAAGAGATTGATTTCCGAATTCAAACGCACGTGTCAACGTAACTCTTTACCTATGAATATTTTTCATTTATTCTCGATCATGCCTCCCTTTTTTTTTTGTTTCAAGGAAAATAATTACCTTATTTCACTTATTTGATTATTTTTAAGATCATTGATGACAAATAAATTGACACAAAATCAGTGGCTAGCTAGTAGCTAGAATTTATTTTCGAAAAAAAATATACTTTCAGTGATGCAACACATATAGTAGAGGAATACAAGCCACATTAGGAGCGTTTGATCATGGTGTTAATCATGATTGATTGTAGTGAAAATGTTGGAAAATTACAAAACACTCAATTCCATAAAACTCCCGTCGACTTGAGCACAATTGAAACTTAGTGTTCAACCCAATCTTTTTAAGCTCCATTTGGATAATGTATCTAAATCCACTCCTTTTTGATTGAAAAGAATTCTTAAGAATCCAACAAACAAAATAAATAGAACCAATAGAAGTAGAGAGAATAACCTAGTATTGTCCGATTCATAAGGATACAAATAAGTCTTTTATTGCCAAAATGAGTAATAGTTATGACAGATTGCGTCATGTTTCATACATTCTTATCAATTCAGTATGTCTTCTTTGTCTAAGAGTTCTGAGCTTTGTTGATCTTCCGAATCTCAAAACCTTCAAACTTTCTATTATAAATCCGAGAGAGCCTAAATCAGAGTTTTTTTTTTTTTTTTTTCTGGTTGTCCCATGCTTGAGAGTTTGAGTATAAATGCATGTCTAAGTGAGAAAACATTAATTCATATTCGTGCCCCTAAATAAAGAAAGTTGACGAGGACGAGGACGAGGAGATTGGAGATATTTCCAACATTCGCAAAACAAGGGTTTAGATTGGAGATAATCGTGCACTGATTACGCCATTAATGAGTTAAGTGTTATGTGCTGATCAGACAGGTGGGTGGACTGGGTTTGCTTTTCCAGATTATCCACTCAGTTTTGTGTATTGCTTTCTTAAATTCATATAATTTTTTGATATTATAATCAAGGGTGTTCATGTCAACTTTACGTACTTCTTGATTAATCCATCTCTCTAACTTGGTCATCTTAAATTCATGTATGAATACTCAGTCTGTTGATGCTTGAAAGAACGTCGACTTTACATTTCATCTACTGGAAGTTTCATCTTTTTTATTGCTCTAATGTATTCAACTTGAAGCTTTTTGACGTATTAAGCATTGCTTTCATTCACCTGATCAACAAAGCATTGTCTCACTGTATGGCTGGGTGGGTTGGATTCCTTCATTTGCAAGTTATTTATCATAGAAATTTCAGAATAAAGTCCAAGAGAATTTTAGATATTCAATTTTGTCAAGCTTAAAGGCATACAAGGAGTTAATTGGTGATTAACGATTTAACAAAAATGTATATTTAAACGTAAATTGCATACATCTTAGGATTCAGTAGTGGCTTAATGACTAACTATCCTGCCGTTGGACCAAAGAGTTGCGGGTTTGAACCTCACTCCGTCTCCTCTCCATGTAAACACTGTTCCAAAAAAAATGCATTAGGCTCTCCAATGATTCACCCGAACTGCAATTAATTATTCGTGTCGTGTTTAGAATGACCTAATTTAGCAGTTACTTAGCTTAGACTAATGCTATGAACACAAAGAAAATTGGATGGTGGGAAAGATTTTTCCCAGTAGATCCGAAATGGAATTTGAGCACCATGTATGAAAATGGTGTGAAAAGTATCTTCTTATCTCTCCTCTTGGGTTACCAGAATGCTTAATGGCATCATAAAAGTCTAATGCTTCTCTTTCTTTCTTAAAGCTCCTCGGTCCAACCCACCATGCTTCCAAATTTCAACTTTACAGCTCTCATATCAAAATGTCCCATAGTAATTGTACCACACCGACCCAACGTTGTACAAAATAAAAGTCGTATTTGGCATGTTTTCATTTTCGTTGAAAAAAATTATGTAGAAATCTTCTAATTTAGTGAGATTGATTCCCGAATTTAAAAGCACATCGTATCGCTTTATCTATGAACACTTCTTGTTTAATCTCAATTATGCCTCTTATATTTTTGTTTCAAATTCCATTTATTCTTTTTTTTCCACATGTCAATTGTTATCTGGTAGTCATTTTGCTGATTTGACAAAATATACAATGTGGATTTTTTTTTTTTTAATTTTCATAGTTGGTGGCAAATAACATCAAGTGCTATTCTGTGGCAATGCTACAAAAAGAGCACGTTTTGAGGTCTAGTTTGGTTGAGCGTTGTTAACATAAGATCATTTTATTGCTATAGCCCCTTACGTGGATTTAAATTTACTTCATTATTAGACGTTTTTTATGTTAAATCACTTATAATTAGTCTATAGTAGTTCCTCCTATACTTGAAGAGTGATCGAATATCGAAAGAATAGATTGTCATTCGTCAAGCTCGACTACCAAGTTTGAATTCTTGCTAAAATTCAATTTGATAGAAACTTGTAACCATTTGAGACAAACTCGACTTGCAACTTAATGCACTTTTTCTAGCAAAAACTAGGAAAAAACTAAACTCAAAAATTAATGATCAATCCTTAAACTATCATTTTTTTAACAAAAAATCTCTAAAAATCAATATAATTGTATATGGAATCAAACCCTAAAAGTTTAAATTTTCCATCAATCTATTAGAAAAAAAAAAAAGAAGAGGGAGAGAAAATTTTATAGGGTTTGGAAAGTTTGGAGTTATTCATTTTTCGGATAAGAATTTTTGGCGATAAAATTATAATTATAATGGATAGGAACTCATTCAAGCCAAGCCAAACCTATTCAAACCAAGTCACGCCAAATTCTATTTATTTGCATAACGAGCTTAAAAATTTGAGCAAACCTCATTCGTTATACAATTTGAATGACCTAAAACTGATCTGGACCTAAAACTGATCTGGACCCAATTTGAGTTTGATCTATTTGGATTATTTGACGACCCAATTTGAATAAAACTAGTATTACAAATGGATGGTAATCACTCTATCATTGATTCAAAGTCCTCTCACGTGTAGATGTTTGACAGAATACCTAATTTTGCCACCTAACCAACAAGACAACTCTAGCAATAGGGTTGCCATTTACTCATAGCCACAAAAGTCCATGAGAGCTCCAAGAGAAGAAAATCTATCAGCAACTTGATGATGTTTAGTTGAAAATGAAAGATGGCTTCATTTTTGTTTTTTCACATTCTTTCAAAGAATAACGTTTGAATTTGATTGATTTGTCAGCCCAACATTAAATAAAAATGACTGATTTGTCGGTCTTAAAAATGGTTTGAAATATGGAGAAACCAATTTGAACTTTGTAAACCCATGACAATTCCACAAAGCACAGAAAAAGTAGCTAGCCTGGCCTTAATCATCCTCATTAAGAGAAAGATTAGGATGATGACTAAATTTTATTGTATCGTGTCGTGTTATTTTGAATTCATATTGAGTAATAGTATATGTTTGTTGTGTTTAAGCAATCTTATTAGCTGCAGGTGTTATATATCAATCAATTTGCATATCCGTTAACTAAAAAATATAAGATTCGAATTCATTTTGTCTCGATCAAACTTACCACCCAGAGCCGTCCTAAACTAAAATTCACTCAATCAAGATATTAGGAAAACCATATAAAAAAATTATTGGATTCCTAAAATACCATAATGGAAAAAGGATAAAAAAAATAATTCAAAATCAAGTTTTTTGGGTTTAACACTAATTGGATATGTTATTAAAGGTATCAGAAAGTTGTGAACTAGTACAGTTTTATCTGTTAATTCCATTTCGGGTTTGTCATGTCAAAACTTACCATTCCAATAAGAATTTTCTAGTTACTGCCTCATATTTAAAGTCGATTTATCTAACGTGTATGTTTCAAAAAAGAAAACTTGTGTTTCGAGGGATTTGCTAGTCATCTACGTAATTGCCAAAAAAGAGTCAAGGAAAATCGAATCTCTTACTTGAATCGTGTGAACAAGTGAAAGGTATCTCAAAAATTTTCAATCTGTACGCAAAGTATTTCAATAGAATTCAATACCATTGTATTTCAGGAGTCTGTTGCATTCTTCAATCCTAATGGGTCCAATCCAACCTAACCGTACCCAAATTTTCTTCACGATGCAAGTAAACCACGTGGGGGTTGGTATATGGTCAAACCAAATCTTAGTCAACTCTTTTTTTGTCCTCAAACTTCATAGTATGTGATCTAATACGATTTGAAAATGCACCACAACTTTTTTTTTCTTTGGTAATTTAACTGTCACAGTAGATTACAACAGTGCCTTATTTCATTCATTTACTTGGCTGGTATTGAATTTTCTGTAAAATCGTCTCTCCATACAATAGGTTAAACTTATGAGTGGTGATCCCAATGGGATGAACGTTTCGTAAAATATTCCGACCCTAGACCTACACCTAAAAAGACGTTTATTAGATGGTCAAGCTATCATAAGACTAACCCCTTGGGGTTAATGCAGTCATAACTTTAATTTTGTTGCTTGCACGAAATTATTATTATATAGTTTCTTGAGGATTATCCAAGCTAGCATCTACCAATCTAAAATTTAATTTCTTTGAAATATTAGTGAGAGATTACGGACAGATCCGAAAATTATGTTTAAGGAGAGCAAGAATGGCGGACAAGTCTTTATTTGGGAAGGCAATCATGAAAGTCAAATTATAATTACAAGTAATTTTTCAAGGAAAAACAATATTATATTATTACAAGTAATTTTTCAAACAGGTAGGAAGTTGTCCTTGCTTGTAGGGCTGATAATTTAGCCAATTTACTCAGACTCGGTTTGAATAAAACTCAACTAAAGTTTGATTCATGTTCTAGATGAACAAACCAAGCTTGAAAAAAAAAAGATTTAGACTAGTTGAAAAAACAAACCTAAAAATGGTCGTCTCGAGCTCGCAAAGTTTGGTGTGTTTATATGTAAAATAGTCGAACTACTTGAACTCAACTTAAGTTCGGCTAGGCTCATGATCAAGCTTGAATCGAGCTTGAACAATTTTTTAAATTTTTTTAAAAAAAGCAAGTTCAAGAGACCCGATTCAGACTCGCAAAACTCGACTCGATTATTAATCATACCTACTTGTTCCCGGCTGGATCTAGGGTTGATAACTTTGGCATATATGATTTTAACGAGTACAAATCTTAATTGTGTTGACCAATCAAATCTACATAATAATTGTACCTACGAGTAGATATATATTAGACTATTACTCTATGTAATATGAAACTAAGTATGCACGACTATAACAAGTAGATAGAAATTGAACGTTCACATTTGATATGATACGAATCTAACGTGACACTACTCACTACAAGTCTTTTGGGGATCCACAATTTTATGAGTTTGTTTTGTCCACTTGCACCGACAGTGACATCTCTAATACGTTTTCTCTTCAATTATAGTTTTGATAGATTATCTATCTTGTATTTAAATGGAACCCATTATATATAAGTGGGTCCTTTATTCATTAATGATGGACGATCCGTCAAGCAAAAGAATTGAAAAAAAAATAAAGTATTAAAGAGGATTTGACACGACAACTTATATCTTGCCTTTCAAATTCATACTATGGGAGCAGGCTGATGCCACAGAAATGCTTCTCCAATGATCTATTAGTCTGCTTTTGAGGTCGGTAGGGTATTGAATTATTTAGTAGTTGTTCAGAGAAAAAACACGAGAGGAAAACAACAAAATAGTTACAGCAAGGGGCAACCAATGGGGTCATATTGCTGGACAGTAAGGGGAAGAAAGCTTGTCTTTTATCTTTGACCTAGAAACCACCTAAATGTTTTATTTTTTATTTTTCTAGTTTCAATCACCCATCTTTTCGAATTATTTTGTGTGTACGCAATCGCCCACAAAATTATTTGTATCAGCTAAACTCTAGTTTTATGATTGGGTTACTCGAACTTGAGAATTAGAAGTTTACGTCTTAACTCTTGTTCGAGAATTGGACAACGCATTCTGGTTGAACTACCTAAATAGGGCTTATAATTAAACCGAGGGCTTGACTCGGGTTCAGCTTTTTTTGAGTTCGTTTACGTTCGGCTCATTTAGAAGCTCGACTTATTCAACTTGAACTACTTGACAGGTTCGACTCGTTTATGTGTAAATACTCAGATTCAGTTCATTTTTAGCTCGTTCAGGCTCAACTCGTTTTATAAACGAGCCAAATTTGAAAAATTATTTAAACTCGTTTAAAAAAATAAGCTCGAGATCGTTCAAACTCGTTCGATTACCAGTCGTATACCCAAATGTGACAACAATATAAAGAATTCCTTATTCTTCAAAAATTAAGTAAAAAATCTAGGAGTTGTGGATCAATATGATTGTAATGAAGAGAGAAGCTAAAGTTTTAATAGATGAGAAATCCTAGTCACTCCTATACTCTGGGACATCTAAAAGAAAACAGAATATGGTGGATGAAACAATAAAAAAACTCTTTGTTGGGGGGTCAAAGTGTATATAAGAGAAGCTGGGAAAAGGACCAAATAATGACTGCATAATAGCTGCAAAGAGAGACCAATGGGGTCATGGTGTTGGACAGCGAGGGGTTGGAGAAGACATTGTGTCTTTCATCTTTGAAATGTGAACTACCTTAATGTTGCAACCATAGAAAAAAAAAAAAAGTTGTGCCTGCACATGCTGACTGAAACAAGGTTGTTTTCCTTAATCTTCCGACATAAAAAAAATATAAAAACTGGGACTTTTTTATATCAATAATACTGTATAGAAGTGAAAAGGTAAGCTTTTGTACACGTACTATACTCGGTCGTAAGTTTACTTTATTGTAAATTTGAGTATATTATAGATTCGTATTATAAAAGAATTAAATATTAAATTATATTATTTTTTATTTAATCGGACCTAATATTTTATTTAGCAAAACAAATTTGATAACTTATTAATTTAAAAATAGTATACTTATCGTATATTTTGTATACATTAAACCTGTATTATGGAGGTATTTTAATACCACCAAAAGATGTGGTATTATAATTCAACTCAAACGTATTATTTTTCACATTTACCATTATAACTCCCAACTGATAAAATTAAATTGTCATCAATGTAATAAACATTGATTAATGGTATTTTTGTTAATTCAATATTAATACGATAAAATAATTTTTTAACCAAACAACCGATTAGATTAAATAATTACTATCTAATATTTATGTTGTGTACTACCAAATACTAGATAGAATTACATATTATTCATATATATTATTTAGTCTTGTCTTTTATCCTTCTGTATTGTATTAGATCAAATTATTTTATTTAATTCATCCATTTCTAATACGACAACTAAACGAGCTTATAAATTTGAATCATTGGTTAACTCCTCGTGCCCTTGCCTAGCTTTGCTCCATTGATACGTTGTATGTGGCTAGTGTGCTACAGCCTCCGATGTCGGTTTAGATAAGAATGTTTTTTTTCTTTTTTTTTTTGTTCAACGATCAAGAATATTTTGGTTGTAATTTTCTCTCTAGTCTGGTCCAAGAAAGACTATTTATGCCGGAACTAGGATATTCATAAGAGATAAATCATTAATGACCTGAATTGAAGGTATTATTGAGATTCAAACTCAAGATGATTGAATTTATAACTTATCCTTGTTATCACGGGAAATGTAAAAAAAGTTTTGTTAAAAGAACAGTTTGGTGGAGATGGTTAGCAAAAGCATTTTTGACTCTTTTCCTCAAGCAAATTAGTGATGTTTTGTAAATATGTTGCTGCAAGCAGGTTGGGACATGAAAGTTCTCTTTCTCAGTGTGTTGCAAATGCATGATTTTTTTACTCGTGATTATAATGTAAACCATAAACATGCAAAATCATCGGAGAATTTCTCGCACCGAATTGATTAATTGGGTGTCTTTTATAAATGTTAAACTCAATATCTTGAGACGATAATTATTAAAATCTTTTCATCCACACTATCCACCTACGTATCATAGCGGTCTTTTATTTGGTAAGCCACATTAATCTTGATTAGAGACAGCCAGCTACCATTTATCTAACCTATCCCTATGTGCCCCTACACATTAAAGCACAAAAAAGAATACCTACACCCTTTTGATTAATTGAACCTCGTTTTCAAACTGTTTTTCTATCCCATGAACCAGAACCCTACTTTACTAGTCATTCTCCTTTATGAATACATATAATATCTACACCTATAACAAATTCTCTAGACACCTTTTCTTTTGTTCTTTTTTCTTTCTTAAAGGCGCCGTATGTTTGAACTGAAACCCTCTTTCTTTTTCTTGTGTGCTCTCTTTTCTTCCGTCCATGAAAATTTCCATTGAAGACAGAAGGATAGCGTGGAGAAGTTTCCTATCTTTTGGTGGATTCCAAATTCGAGTCCAATCTGGGCTGCCACGGAGCTAAATTCTTTATGAATAACTCAGAATCAATTCATACTTTTGGCGGCTTGTTAGACTCATGAACATATATATAAACGAGTCGGACTTGATCTTGTGCATGAACCTAAACTCATAATTAATTACGCTTGGATATAAGCTCAAGTTCGATTCGCTTGATCAAACACATCTAGTGGAGTCCAAGTTTGAACAGACAATTAACAAATTGAACTTAAAGATGTTTCAAACTCGTCACGAACGTGTTGGATTCCGTATTGTCCAGCATTCGGCTTGATTCGGTTCATTTGCACCCCCTGAATCTAACCCACCAATTTTGGCATGCACTTGTGACTTGGCTTGACGATTACTTTAGTTGGGTATAGCATGTTATTCCTCTCTTTTTGAATATCTTCTCTATACTCTGCAATTATGCAGGTATCAATATTTAATGGCAGACTAATACATAAGAGGTACTTTTCAAACCTTGTGGGTGCAAGTCACCCGTCAGCTCCCTAGATCCATTATTGTGTGCAAGTTTGAAAGTAAAATTTTTTGGGCTAGCTCTAAACTCAGATATTCAAAGTTTGAATCTTGATAACTCTTTGAGACCAAGTCAGGAGAGATTTATTCCTCATGAATAACCTAGTCCCGATGTGAATGATTTGTTTTTGACCAGACCGGAGAGAGAATTAATTGAAGTACACGTAAACTAGTCTAAATAACCTAGCGATTAAATAGAAACAAAGAAAAAGAAAAAGTATACTCTTTGTAATAGAGCTATTTGATTGGATCCAATGGTCAAATAAGACCTGTTTGATTGGATCCAATGGTCAATATAAGACCTATTTGATTGGATCCATTGGTCAATATAAGACTAATGACAGCTCAACCCAATGTGAAATTTGTTATAAAGTGGCAATTCTCATGTTGAATTTTCTTTGAAAGAAGACTATATATGCATGGCTAGTCATGGTAAAGAAAAGAAGCTATCAACTTATTTTCCTTCTTTGGACACAAAACAGACTATGTCTTCTTGAGCCCTTGCCCCACACCATGACAAATTTCCAAAGAAAAATTAATGAGGTTCATTATCTTTCTGTTGAACATCAATTGTGACTAAACAAAGTTGAAAAAGGCATGTTTGTACCGGTTGAAATTAGTGTACTATTCAAAGAGAGTAAGGGAGGGCTGCAAATGTTGGATGATAGTTCACATCAATGGCCAACAAAATCAATGACCAAATTACCATCTACCTTTGAATTGCTTTCTTTCTTACTTTATTTTATACAATTCAATAAAGAGAAAAGCTATAAACCCTTTATAAATATGAATAATATTTCAAATCGTCAATACGAGATAGAGTCTTGGTATACGAAATTGTATACACTTATGATATTGACAATTCAACTATCACACCAAATGAGTTTGAAATTTGGGGTTTTATAACTTTTGTACCGAAACTGGTATGGTATCAAAGTTTATTATATTTTCAATTCAAAACATATTTTTTATGGTCAAATTAAAAAAATAATCTTATAATCGATCACAACACTTAAGAACAATATTAAAAATATATATATATAGTTTTCGAGATTAAGTTACTTTTAATTATATTATGGAATTTTTTGTGTGCAAAACACGACAAACATGTAATGTAGACGGTGTGAAATCAGTTAAAATAGTAGCGACAATTTGTAAAACTCAATAATATAATTGACAAAGTGTAATTATTCTTAGAATTACGACTTTTTTATTTCTATGGTTTTTTTTTTACTTGTGTTGAATTAAGACTACGCATGAAGCATGAGGAAAGCTAAAAAGATTGGAAGTTCCAAAAGTCTAAGCAAGTGACTCGGTCCCACTAGTACCGCCCAAATCAGAACACGTGGAGTATTTTTATCCAAATATTACGGTTTCTTTTATTCAAATCTATTAATTTTATATTTTTTTAATAAATTGTATTATATTTGTATACCTCCTATTAACCTCGACTTATTAGATCCAAATAAATTTTTAGAATAATTACATTAGAGATCCTTAAAGAATGAAATTTGTCTTATTTTGGTCCTTAATATTTCAATTATATCATTTTAGTCCCTGAAGAATTGAATATGTTTCTATACGGTCCCTTAAGCAGACAACGTCCAGATTGCTAACGATTTGTTATCATAAACTTGTCACGTGATACTTAAATATGAACAAAAAAATAATTTAGATAATTTTTGACCAAATTTTTATTCAAAATAGCTACCAAAATTACACAATTTTGATTATAAACTATCCAAATTTTAGTCAAAAGTTATTCCTATTATATAATTTTTGTCAAGAGCTACCCAAATTTTATTTAAGAGCTATTAAAATTATTTTTGACTATATTTAAATATTACGTAATAAGTTTATGATAAAAAATTATTAACAATCTGGACGTTATCTACTTGAAAGACTGTATAGAAACATATTTAATATTTTAGGGACCAAAATGATACAGTTGAAACATTAAAAGTCAAAATAAGACAAATTTTATATTTTGAGGGACCTCTAGTACAATTAATCCTAAATTTTATTTCATAAGCTACACACGGAGTAAAATGTATAGAATTACCTCACCCAGTCGTCAGTCTCTCACCCACGCTCTGGCCGTCAAATACGTTGACTTCTCTCTCTTAGGCCTTTTCATTTTCATCACGTGGAACGCGCCGCATCCTTCGGGCCGGTTGGGTTTTCTCTATCTTTACGAACGAGTCAAACTCAGTCTTGACGAAATGTAGACGAAACCTCCCTCCCTCTCTCTCTCTCTCTCTCTCTCTCTCCCATTGGGGTCCATTGGCCACCTGTCACCTACTCTGACGCACATCCTTACGTAACGTTTTCAGAACCCTTTGGTTTTCTCACTTCACACCTTCCTCTAGTCTACGTCCCCATGAGACAGTAACTCTCACCTCAACTCTTTTTATAGCCTTCTCCATTCCACCTGTCAAAAACTTCAGACTCTCTCTCTCTCTCTCTCTCTCTCTCTCTCTCTCTCAAAAACTAGTTATTGTTGATCATTTTGTTTGCTTGTTGATATATGGGAAAAGGGTGGGGTCTAACTCTAGATAATTCCGATCCACCTGGATTGTTCTTGAATAAGCCAGTTGGGTTTAATTCAACTCCCAAGTTGAATAACAAGAGAGACAGTATGTTTGCCGGCATGGGGTTTCCGGTCAATCTGAGTCGTAGGGAAGAGCCGGCAGTTTCGTCGCCGGTGGATGAGGATCGGGTGGTTGTAGGTGAAGTAGACTTCTTCTCCGATAAGAAGAGGTCAAATGATCATATGGTTGTAAAGAAAGAAAACTCACCTCCAAGGACTGATCAGTATGATGTAAATGTAAGAAGCAGAGTTTAACTTTCATGTTTAAAGCGTTTGTCTTTTATATGAATTATAGTTGTAGCCATTATTAATGTTTATTAGTCTCAATAGAACAAAATGATGAATCATAATTCATATAACCGACTCTAAAAATACCAGAATAAATAGAGTTTAGTATTAACATCGGTTTTTTTTTTTCCAATTCACAGACGGGCTTGAATCTTCTTACTGCTAATACCGGAAGTGATCAATCAACGGTGGATGATTCAACTTCATCAGATATGGAAGACAAAAGGGCTAAGAATGAGGTAAATAATGACAATTTTTGATAGATATTATTGTAATTCAGTCATAAATGTTGTGTACCATATGTACTTTATGCTTTACTTTGCTTTCTCTTTTATCAGATGGTATTATTGCAAGTTGAGCTTGAAAGAATGAATACCGAAAATCAGAGGTTGAGAGGGATGCTTTCTCAGGTTAGCAACAATTACGGTGCACTGCAAATGCATCTTGTGACATTAATGCAACAGCAGCAGAGTTCAAGACCTGAAACCACACAAGAACACGAGGTAAGTTTATGATCTATATATCTTGATCCATTTCCATTTTAGTCCAACCTTTCTGGGATATCGTAATAGCAAGAGACTCGTGCACTAGAAAATATAATTTTTTTCTATGATTCAAATGATTGGACTTATGTATGGTCCTTCCTATTTTACATATCTTCAGGTTGAAGGAGTAAGATCAGAAGAGCAGAGAAAGGAGGTTGGAGGACTAAGGGTGCCTAGACAGTTTATGGATTTGGGCCCTAGTGCCACAACAGAAGCTAATGAATCATCTCAATCTTTATCTGAAGAAAGAACACTTTCTGGTTCACCTCAAAACAATCTTGATTTATCAAAAAATAAAAATCTCAGTGAAGGTAGGGAAGAGAGTCCCGAATCGCAAGGTTGGATTCCTAACAAGGTTCCTAAATTGAATTCCCCCAAGCCTGTTGATCAGGCCATGGAAGCCACAATGAGGAAAGCCCGCGTGTCCGTTCGTGCTCGATCAGAAGCTCCCATGGTAATTCACTAGACTTGTACATTGCTAAGAATTCAATTCACCAAAAAAATTATCCTATTGCTGTGAATTGTGTGACTAATGCATATAAATTACAGATCTCTGATGGATGCCAATGGAGAAAATATGGACAAAAGATGGCGAAAGGCAATCCATGCCCACGAGCATATTATCGGTGCACCATGGCCGTTGGTTGTCCAGTGCGCAAGCAGGTACGTTTCATTTCTTTCACTAATTTTGTTGATTAATATTCAATATAACGATTACCGCACATCACTATTGTCGGTGTTAAAATTTTGTATGTACTGATATGAATTATGGAACCTTTGCAGGTTCAAAGGTGCGCTGAGGATCGGACAATCCTGATAACAACTTATGAAGGCACTCATAACCATCCACTCCCTCCGGCTGCAATGGCTATGGCATCAACCACATCAGCTGCCGCGAATATGCTTCTTTCGGGTTCCATGTCGAGTGCAGATGGGATGATGAACCCGAACATCCTGGCGAGGGCGATTCTTCCTTGCTCATCAAGCATGGCAACAATCTCAGCCTCAGCCCCATTTCCAACAGTCACTTTAGACCTCACTCAAACCCCAAATCCATTACAATTCCAAAGACCACCACCCCAATTTCAAGTCCCTTTTCAAGGAGCCCCTCAAGTTTTTGGCCAAGCTCTTTATAATCAATCAAAATTTTCAGGCCTTCAGCTCTCTAAAGACATGGATTCTGCCCAATTACTACCCCACCAAGGTTCACCTCCACAGTTCCATCAAGCAGCTACACAACATCCCTCATTTGCTGACACTCTAAGTGCTGCCACGGCTGCCATCACCGCCGATCCCAACTTCACCGCCGCCCTTGCTGCCGCCATCACATCCATCATTGGTGGTGCTCATCCGAACAACAATAATAAAGATACCACAACCACCACCAACACCAACACAAACACCAACATTTCAACCTCCAGCAACAAAACAAGTAGTTTTCCAGGGAATTAAGTGAAAAGTATTCTAGTGTTTTTGTTGTTGCCATTCTTTTTATTGCTTGGTGTCAGTACTTCCACCATCTACTGTCAATTTTCTTTATTGTGGGGGTGAGAGTTGTGGGGGGGAGGTATAAGGTTTAGAACATCAAATTTCATTCTTTCTTGTTGTTTCCCGCAGAATAATTTTATCCAAATTTGTAGTAAATACTAGCAAACAAAGCAATGCATCATTAGTTTGTTCATGATACATTGATGTTATCTTAAATGTTTTTCTTCAACAAAGAATCATCCTAATCACACATCATTGAAACTTGAGATTACAACACAAACCTCCATTAATGTTTTAGCTACTTACGTCTCTTGCTTTGTTTCTTAGCGAGGAAGCTGACTAAGGCAAGAAACAAGAAGAAGAAACGAATAATCAAACGTTTTTGAGACATATTCTGATTTGATTGGTCAACAACTTCGGCCATTAGTGTTTGAATGAATAGGCCAAAAACAGTAGACCCAAAGAGAGATTTTTTTTTTGAACAAGACTCAAAGAGACTTCAAGGCAACTTCCTTTACTTGTGCATGCACATGCAAATACATACATGGATAAGGCTAGAATCATCATCAAAAAAAAAAAATGGAACCATATCAAAATTAATACGAAATTGTAGATCTTGATTGGATGCATTTTAGCCATTGATTGTATGAATAATAAATTTATAAAAATAAGAAAACTTCATAAGATTTTTATTGGGCATATAGTAGAGATAAGATTTTTAAAATATAACTAATATTTTAAAAGATATATTTTTTAGTATCATACATCTACTCCATGCCCAATACAAAACTTATGCCCAATAAAATATTAGTTAGACCCAAATATATATAAAACTAACTTTTAGAGAATCACACTTTATACCCTAAAAGATTTAATATTTTTCCACTTTGTACTTTGCACTTTCAATTTTTTTTATTTCTAAACTATATCTTTAATACATTAAAAAATGTTGTAATATGACCATTTCATTGGCTTTGTTGCTTATTTAGTAAAAAAAAAAAATTAATTAACATTGACAGAATGAATAACAAAGAAAACGAAAGATCACATTGAAAAAAAATATATATTTGACAAAAAAACTGGATCCGATATTCTTATACACCGAAGTAATTTATTATTATTATTATTATTGTCACATATCTATAGATTAAATTAGAATTTTGTGGAGGTAGTGGTTTGTGGGTTGTTGTTGGAAGCTTTTAATTTTATTGGACGACTGTGATACGTTATTGACTTATGTGCAGCCTGAGGTGATGGTCTGCCGACTGATATTATATTTTTGTCAAGAACGTGTTGAGATTTCTGGGTCTCACCGTACTTTATCCACCGTACTACTACTTGTTTACCAGCCACTTTTTAATTAATTTCCACGTGCTTGCATGTGATTTGGTTGACCAACTTTATTACTCATCCACTCCCGGTGATTGAATGAATATTTTTTTTATATATATTTTTCAGAGCACGAGATAAAATCTTATTATCCATCTCGATAAAAGTGTGGTAAGATTTTTTTGTAAATAATTATGTGATATTAAAAAATAATATTGATTTATGAATATATAGAGTGATTTATCTAAATTTTTTATTAATAGTTTGGATCCGTATAATTAAATGTGGATATAAATACTTGGCTTAATTATCATTTCAAGTGAATTTGGTATGTATTTTATGTGAAAATATGATTGAAAACAGTAAATAATTGATAAGATCTTGTCGAAATTTTGATCTAATTTGGTAAAATACAACTCAATTAAGATGTTCAATTTCCAATTTTTAATGAATTTGGAATAAGTTACGAAAATCAAATCTATCAAATAATCATATTGGAGTCGAATTGGGATTTTGATCAAATTTATCAAATCGATCATTCAAAATTCGATCGGTTACTTGACCTACTTAGTATAAGTATTCGGGGTAGTAGTTACACCATATCAGAATTATCAACCAAGGTCTAACGAAAGGAAAGATAAATGAATTTTTTCTGATTGAAAGTTTATTAACTAATAACAATTGACACTTTTGACTGAAAATGTTGTTTTTTAAACAGAGGCAAAAAACTTTCATCTTTTTCTGGATTTCTTTAGTGTATAACACTTATTATTGACTCTTTTTTCGTACTTTTTTTTTTATCAAAGACTTTTTTTTTTTCATTCTTAAAGATCAAAAAATTATACATGAAACAAATGAAAGATAACACGTGTGTGAAGTATTTTATTGGTAAATAGTATTTTTGGTCTTTAAAATATGTCTGTTTTATCAGTTTAGTCCTTAAAAATTCAATTCGTGTTATTTTAGTTCCTAATCAGACAAAATTCGTAAAATTCAATTCTTTTCATTTTAGTTACTAATCAGAACAATATTATTCTTCTTGGTAGATATTAAATGAAAATGATTACATGTCATTCTTTCAGACAATATTACGTGACCAACATGTGGTTATTCTGACAAAAAATTAATTATTCATCTATATACAGACTATTTAAACACAAATTAAATATTTTAGATATTAAATTGATAAAATTAATATTTTAAAGATTAAACTGATAATACAGGCATATTTAAAGACCAAAAATACTATTAACCTTATTTTATATGTTAACTACTTTTCAGGACCGGACCAAGCCAGCTCAATGGCCAAGGAGCTGGCTTGGGCCTAGCCCCGTAAAAATTCTAGCCCAAGCGTTATTTTCTGGGCCAGCCAACACTATTGGGTTTTCAGGACTGGATTGAGTAAGCCCATGGACACGGTGCCTGGTTTGGGTAAATGCATAATGCCCAGTGGAAAGCAACGAATGTATATAGTATATATGTATAAACAATGCACAGTGGAAGCCATGTAAGTGTATATGTATAAATTTAGATACATTACCTCTTGAAGATCAACAAACTCAACGAACCCAGTGGTAGCAACAATCAACGAAAAAACTATCGAGCTTCAAAATTCTCTTCAAAAATCCAACAAAACCCTTTTTAATCGATGGACAATGTACATTCAAAACCCTTTTGATCAATACGCAGAGAGTGGATTCAAGAGGAAGATGAATCGAACTCTTTTTGGATGAATATACAGAGGCGTTTTCCTTAGATAAAAAATGAAGATGAATCGGTTTTTTTTGGGAAGACAATAAACCGCATTTCGGTTTTTGAGAAATATGGATAGATTTTGAATTAATTAGGCCTAAATTTTAGCGGTCATGATAAGTGTGCTGTTACAATTTTTAAGGAAAAAAAATATCAGAATGGGTATTTAGGTCTTTATATCTATATAGTGTACTTTTTTCCAAGACATTTTTTAATGTATATTTTTTGCCAAATAAGTCTAATTAGGTGTACCGGCTTCCAAAAATCCCATCTATTAACAAGTCTGGAGATATCAATTTTTGGTTCAGTCTCGTCTTTGGGCTGAGCCACCTTTGTCAGGTGGGGGGATGGCTCAAGCCCAAGCATAATTCAAACATGATTAGTTAAATTAATTTAAGATAAATTAATATTCGACGCAACACTTTAATAACACTGCACAACACAATTATCACCTTATTATTCAATGAATAATGTTATTCAGATTTAATTTATTGTCTTAATTTGTTAATCTAATTCAATGCAACTGTTGGATTGATAGTGAACACCATCTAGCATTGAAATTTAGTAATTAAACACATATAATGAATTAATTTAATAAATCAGTTCATCAAATTAAGCCCAAATTACGTTACAATTATGGGTATAAAAATATGACAAGTCTGTTTACATGACACGAATATGACACAAAATTGAAAGGCTTAAAACTTCTCTTAAGCTACTTGTTTTATAAACGTGTGGATTCGACTTGATATAATTAATAAACGAATCAAATATGAGTAAAACCAATGCGATTCATATACGACATGAACTCGATTCATTAGACACGATGATCAATTTAAGATCGTACTTGATTATGCACAAAACAGTCCTATACAAGATCAACGGTTGAGTGTGATAAAGTGTAATTAATGGACAATTGATAGAGCAATTAATGTCAATAATGTAAATATCGGGTCAACGCGTAGATATATAGTGGATCGGTTCGGGTGACCTACTCCACTTCGAAAAATGGCAACGATGGTCGAGAACCTTTTATTGATTAAGTAAGGTGAACGAGAAAGAGCGCAATAGTTAATCTCGGGAGGGATACAAATAGCTAAAAGAGAGAAAAATTATGTGTAGGGTGTGCAGAGAACTGTAGAGATGCTCCTCTCAATGAAGAAAGTTTATAATTTATAGGCACAAAGTCTTAGTTGAAGTGGTGACTTGAGAGGGAAAACACTAATTCTTCGAGGAGGATAACTATAAAAGATAAGTACAATTAAAGGGTGCTTTGATTTTCGAGAGTGAGTATCCCGATAATTGTTTCTCACGTGTTCTAATTCTTCTTGAACTCTTTCGGCATTGGGTGAGGTCGAATTCACGAGCTGGGCTTTACTTATTTTTTAGCTGAGTTAGACTTACATGATTTATTGGCTCTCACCCAATTGAATTTGGACTCGTCAGTACTGTTCCTGTACAAAAAAAAGAACAGATGATCTCAACGACTAAGACCATTGTTTTTTTAAAGTTAATCTAGCACAAAAGCCCAATTAATTACAATTGTCCCAAGAGACAAAGTGGAGAAGGAGGTGTCGCCAAGCAAACCAACTTGCATGCTTTTCTGACACGTAGCCTGTCCGGTGCAACGCCATCGCACACAACTACATGCCCGCGTCTTTATCCGTCACAGTTACTCCATCCTTATCACACGACCTACTTTATTATCTTGTCTCTTACCTTTCACATGCTTTAATCACCGTCAAATCCAAAAATAGACGGTTAGGAATTAACCACACTTTTTCATATGCTATGTCACGTCGTACCTAATTTCCTTCTCATAGTGCTTTTCCTTCCTCTATTTTAGAGTCCCCCAAGCGAGCATCTCGTGACAGCGACCTTCATCTAAACATCGACGGTGGAGAGGAGAGTTTGTTATATGATCCAACGGTCAGGATCAAAACTAATAGTCGAGTCTCTCTCAAGAATCTCGGTGTCATCTGAGAGGTAGTCTCTCTCTCTCTCTCTCTCTCTCTGTTACTACATATACGCATACGACCTTCGTTTCTGTCAAAACTTCTGTCTCTTCTCTTCTCTTCTCTTCTAAGGAACGATTAAATATTCGGTGAGTGATTTTGATCTTTGCTTACTTCTTTTGTTTCTCTTTAATTGCGGCTATTATATATAACTATAATGGGATGAATTCTACGAAAGATTAAGGTTTCTACGAAAGATAACTATATTCTACGAAAGATTAAGGTTTTTGGTTCTTTTTTGGGGTGAATTAAACTTGTATAATTGTTTTTCGATCAGTGTTTGCGGTTTTTAAATTTTTATTTTTTTGGTGCTGATTTTCTGATTTTCTCCTCGTTGCATGGCTATAGGTTCTGGCTTGAGATTATTGTTAGTCTGCGTTGTCTTCGATTATATGAGAATTTTATTTATTTGTATGTGTGAATGTTGTACTGTACGTATGATTTTTGTTTTTCTGTTTTTTTTTTCGTTTTCGTTTTGGTTTTGGTTTATTGTTTTCTTTTGCATATGCATGTTGTATTTGGATGCTGAGAAAAGAAAAAGGTAGCAGCTTTGAAAAAGAAGCAAATTTTAAAATTTGGAAACACGAGGTTTCAGTTTCATAATTGGTGGAACGTGGTGGGAAAGAGAAAAGCTTTTGGTGTTGAAAATGATGGAGGCCGAGGAGGAGGAGGTGGTGGTGGAAATTTTAAATATGAAAGCTCCAATTGTTTTGAACTAGAAATAGTGAAATCCTCCATGCTCCAGTTACCTGAGCCTAATAGTTCATTGGTTTTATTTTTCCAAAAAAAAAAAAATCTATATCAGCCAAGGGAATTGACAGGGCTAGCCAGCGAGTTGTCATTTGGGGTTTGTTCCTACCTATATTCCAATGTGGGGATGAGAACATGCCAATGTGGGGCATAAAAAAGAAAACAACAGAACAGCTGAAACTTTGTCATTTGATAATTCTTTTTTTCCTTTTATTACTTAGTGTTGGTCTGGAGACGACGTTGATAAAATTCAATTGTTTTGACTCCGTTTGCTTCCACGAAAAAAGCATATGGATTACTCCTGCAGGTCTCGTTTATGGTCATGCTTTTTGAGACTTTGTTAATTTAAATGCGTGCTATAAAAGTTGAGGGAAAATCTGGCTGTATATCAAATTTGCTTTTTTTATGCATGATTTTTTTTTTTGAATTTGAACTGAAATCATCCTAAATATTATGTGATTCCCTTTTCCTTTTACACACACACATGTTGATGTATGTGTGGTATCTGTGTCCTTGGTATCATAATCTATCCCTTCTTTTGGTTCACCAGTCAGATTGTGTTAATATTCTGGTTTGCACTAATAGGTCAGCATGGGAACCAAATTGAGAGCCGTTGTCGTCACTCTGTTCCTCTCATTGCTGTTGTTCCCTCTGGTTTTTTCTGCTTCCAATGATGGTTTGTATAGAATTGGGCTGAAAAAGACGAAATTTGATCAAAACAACCGGCTTGCTGCCCGGCTTGAGTCTAAGGAAGGGGAGGCATTGAAGGCTTCTATAAGGAAGTATAAATTCAGAGGTAATCTAGGGGACTCTGAGAACACCGATATCGTCGCACTGAAAAACTACATGGACGCACAGTACTTTGGTGAGATTGCTATAGGGACTCCCCCTCAGAAGTTCACTGTAATCTTTGACACCGGCAGCGCTAACCTGTGGGTGCCATCAGCAAAATGTTATTTCTCGTTGCGCCCAAATTTCTATACTATGCAAATTTCTGACGTATTAGTTTCATGTATATGCTTGCTTCATTGGAGGCAGCAAATTATCATGTTTATGCATTTTTCTGCAGGTTGCTTGTTTTTTTCATAACAAGTACAAGTCAAGCCAATCAAAAACTTACAAGAAAGTTGGTGAGTTTCTTGTTTCCCTTTACCATCCATGTACAAATTTAAAATTTATTACCCTCTTGTTTGGACCGGAAGTCATTTATTTTGCTTGTAATTTTGAATTATCTGTCGATTTAAGTTAATTATGTTTGATTTGTAAATGCCTTGATGGAGCTTGGTTAGTTCATATTCCTTGTAGAGATTGATATATTCTTGAATGTTTGGTGGCACCAAGTTTAGTAATTATGGAGTCTAAGGATGACAATAGTCACTTTTTTCTAAGAACTGGTGTATTCTTGCTCATGATTTCAAGATCATCCCCCCCCCTTTTTTTTTTAGGGAGGTTTTATTGCCAATAGAAACGGATGAAATGTGGGGTAAGATTTCTTCATGGGGTTTAATATTTGTGTTGTGAGTTATGTTATCAATACCATGGCACTTGGGAATTTTGCCTTCTAACTTTCTCTTTTCCTCCGGTGTAATCTCACTTCTTTGTTTTTATTTTGATGTGCCATAGATGTTTGCTTAATGACACTGCCCATGACAGCTAGTCATGCTCCCTTTTTCTTATTTTAGAAGGGCTGAAATTATCATTCTCATTCTGGATTTCTTTTCCCATGATTATTAGAACATACTCTGAAATAATGTTTAATGGAAGGGTCTGTATGCACTATAAACTAGCTCGCAAACATAATTTTACAGCTGTACTGAAGTCCCTAATGAAACAAGTGTTGTGCCATTCCTCTATGTCTGTGGATACTCTTTACGCGACCAGAATTTGGAAGGGATCTTTAAAATAATTCTGAATTAGAAATAAAAGGTGACCACACTTTCAGCGGAATGAATTAGTTGTACGACATGAATAAGATTGAACATCACCCGGCATTGTGTGTGAATGCTTAGAGTGCCCTCACCATTCTACGCCTGTGTGTGTTTAGTGGTTAAGTGTCATATGGCTATGATTCATGAAACCAAAGTTGAAATTTTTCTGAGCAATGTCATCATATGTCATGCAGGGAAGCCTGCTGAAATTCACTATGGTACTGGAGCTATATCAGGATTCTTTAGCAAAGACAATGTCAAAGTTGGTGACGTAGTCGTCAAGCATCAGGTACATGTACTTATTCCTTCTCTGATTTATCCGGTATTAAGGTAGGATTTGTTGATACTCACATTTTTGCTCTGATCAGGAATTTATTGAGGCAACTAGTGAGCCTAGTGTCACATTTATGGTGGCTAAGTTTGATGGTATCCTGGGGCTTGGATTTCAAGAGATCGCAGTTGGAAATGCTGTTCCAGTGTGGTATGTCTGTACCCCCGAGTGTTTCCTATTGGCCAAAGATGCATAATTCATCTTCTGTTTAACTTTTTCGTAAATGACATTGGAAATTTACTAGATATGCTCAAAAAACGAGTCTGGAAGAACGGTGATTTTAGCATGCATTGCTTAAACATGTGAACATTCCACATTTGATGTGAGGTTGATGCATTTGTTACAGGTACGACATGGTCAAACAGGGTCTGATCAAGGAGCCTGTGTTTTCATTTTGGCTCAACCGAAATGCAGGTGAAGAAGAAGGGGGTGAAATTGTGTTTGGTGGGGTCGATCCAAACCATTACAAGGGTAAACACACTTATGTTCCAGTGACGCAGAAAGGCTATTGGCAGGTTGGTCATCCGGGCATTTTACTCTGCTAGCTACATACTTTAGAGTTCCATTCATCATCTGACTGTCTTTTTTTATTGTCTTCCTGATAGTTTGACATGGGCGATGTTCTCATCGATGGTAAACCCACTGGTATGCTTTCTATTGGTGCCTTGTGTTTCTCACTAGACAAGGGATGAAGGCTACAAAAGCCATACATTTTATTAAAACAGCTATTTTTCTGGTGAAAGTAAGGTTTCCCTGCTATAATATGGTCTGACATTACGCTGGTGTTAATCAGGTTACTGTGGTGGTGGCTGTTCTGCAATTGCAGATTCTGGAACTTCTCTGTTAGCTGGTCCAACGGTACGTATGTGTGCTGCTGATTTTGGTCACCAACTTAAATTTGTACTTCCTGAAATAGTTATAACATACATTCTAGTTGTTGCTTGTTTGATTCTTTTGTGAAGATGTCTGCTGTGCCATAATTTTATCTGCATATTAAACTTTTGTATTTCAGTTGTATAAAACTATATATCATGATTCCTGTTCTGCTATGATTGAAATTAGAGCATTGTTCGAGTGTGGAAGGTTTTTTGTGGATGAATGACTTTGTCAGTATTTTGAATTGTGTTATATGAGAAGCAGCATATATTGAATTTGTCCGGTGTCCTGCGACATCCTGTGGTTCTACAATTGCGCATATATTATATATAAATATATCTAATATTATAGTTGGAAGTTGATTTCTCAGCTTATAAAAGCACAACAACTGTCAACATTGATCCAATTTTCATGTGATTTGATCCTATGGTGCAAGTTTCATCCCAAAACAAATTTTCCCACTCAAAAATATTACATTTTTTGTGCGGCCGCCAATGTCAGACAACCAAACTAGCACACTCCCCAATGTTGGACAATCCTGCTATTCCATACCTACCTCTCTCTTTCCTACCTCTGTTTTATTTTCTCTGTTCCTTTTAATTTTAAATTAAATGACTAAAGAAATGGAAAAAAAATAAATTATATTTTAAAAAGCTTGATTTTTGGTATTGCAAAGTGGCATTAGCCGTGGGGCTATTGCTAGTATATATATGGTTTAATTTTATCACATGTGTTGATGTTTGTGTGGATTTCTGTCGCATCAGAAGTGGTGTTTGGTATTCCCACTATCTCTGTTGACCTTGGGAGATGTGGTAATGATCGAATTTTTTGCTATGGAATGTGTTTTTTTTTGGGGGGTGGGGGGTGGGGGTTAGGTGGTTGGCTATTGTATGCATCTCTCATTTTTCCATGGTTAAATTCCAATTCTTTTGTGTTATAATAGGCTGTATACCTGTTTACCATTACGAGTAGCTATTGTTGCTTAAAACATTAAAAAGTTAATAGCTACAATATGATCATGGTGTTTTTTTTTTGGTTTTCATATTCAACTTGTCCTTACCTCCCTCCCCCCTCCTGCTCTGGCCCTTCCTCTTCCTCTCCTCTTTGCAGACTGTCATCACCATGATAAATCATGCAATTGGAGCTTCTGGAGTTGTTAGCCAGCAATGCAAGAATGTAGTTGAACAATATGGGCAGACAATTATGGATTTGCTTTCAGCAGAGGTAAAGACAATCACCGTATTCTAATCCTATCTCTGTTCAACTTTTCACCTCTCAAATGCATTAAGTGCAATGTTGTATTACATCACTTGTATTACATTTCTGAGACCTATAAATGCACAGTAAAGAGATATTTTTGTTGAACTCCATTCAATAGGCTCAACCAAAGAAGATATGCTCCCAAATTGGATTATGCACCTTTGATGGAACTCATGGTGTGAGGTCAGGATCAAAAGCTTACATTTATTTTGTTTGGTTGTCTTGTTCTTCTTGATCTATACTTAGCCACTTTTCCTTATTGTTAATATTGTCAAAATGAAAAATTATATTCTGGTAAGTTTGTCTTAGGTTAATATTTGATACTGAATATGTTCCTTGTAGTATGGGCATTGAGAGTGTAGCGGATGTGAAAGGTGGAAGATCAGCCAGGCGAAACGATGCCATGTGCAATGCTTGTGAAATGACGGTTGTCTGGATGCAAAACCAGCTTAGACAAAATCAGACACAGGAGCATATTCTGAAATATGTCAATGAGGTGATTACTGACTAGTGCTAATGTTCTCTTTTCCCCCATTTGAATTTTGGATCTTAAAGTTCAAGAGGTTTTTTTTCATGTTGACTTTGATCTGTGCCTGAATTGCAGCTATGTGATCGACTGCCTAGCCCCATGGGAGAATCAGCTGTTGATTGTGCAAAACTTTCTTCCATGCCTGGTGTCTCCTTTACAATTGGTGGTAAAAAGTTTGATCTCTCCCCAGAAGAGGTAGGATTCTGAACTTCTCTCATTGATTTTGTCATTGTCATCTTTCTTGTTTGTTTGTATTATTTATAATCATGATTATTGAAGGTTTTGGGGTTAATTGAAATCTTTTAGAACATCTAATTAAATTTTCTATGGCTCAGGCAATCCTTTTGTGCCATATCAATTGGGGACTAGCATGTATGAATCCCTAAGGTTGCCTTTTTTGTTTGGGGGGTTGGGGGAGATATGAACTCAAGACCTAGAGATTTTGAATTGACCTCTTAGGCTTAATTATATTTTCTTGTTATGCAGCATCTTCTGAGTTTCTTTTTCAATTACTGTCTTCTGTAGTTTTGGGGCTCCCCGTCTCCTTTTACTCACTGTTCTTTATGATGTGCCCTAAATAAGACTACAGTTTTGATATTGTTCTACTGTATTGTTGTTTTTGTTTTTGAAAAAGAGTATCTCCCTGATGTCAGGTTCCATATTTTGCAAGCTAAGGAAGTATTTTACATTAACTGTTTTGTCTACATCAGTCACATGTGGCGGATAAACTATAGCATTTGGTGTTCTTAAATGCCTTTGATCATATTCTCGTCTGATGATCGATTATGTGCTCTGTTGTGGTGTATGGTTTTATACAAAATCACTTTTATTCTCACATTAATACTTCTACCGAGGTTCTTTGATTTCTCCATGTGCACCATAGGAATTTGGGGAAATGATGAAGTGTTTTATTATGACACATGAACCTCTATATCTTTGCTAATTCTGGAGCTTCAATGGTTCAACCTTTCTTGCAGCTTTTTCCTAAATCCATATTTTTCCTTGTTTATTATATACAAATTGAGAGTTTGAGGGTGGAACGTCTAGTAGTCTGGAAGTGTATTGAGCTTACATACAGACATAGTTTACCTACTACTCCGCATTATCTTCATCTCTTTTACTTGCTCTGATTCCTCAGTAGGCATGAGTGTATTATTTGATACTTCCACAGCATCCATCTGTTGCCTAGCTTGGGAAGGTAATAGCAATATATGATTGCACTAAGGTTGGTTTCTTCTTGATGTGATCAGTACATACTCAAGGTGGGTGAGGGCACTGCTGCACAGTGTATTAGCGGCTTTACTGCTCTCGATATTCCTCCTCCTCGTGGACCTCTCTGGTACGCATAACAAATTTTATGGCTATTCCACATTGTTTTCCTGTCATCCTCATCAATGGTGATGTTAAATCTTTGTAATGGCAACCATGCAATGCAGGATCTTGGGAGATGTGTTTATGGGTCGGTACCATACTGTATTTGACGGTGGCAATCTGAGAGTTGGATTTGCAGAAGCCGCATAAATGGGTCCTGCACGTAGGGCCTTGGGACCACCTGTTCATGCTTTTCTTATGCTGCTTGTTCGGAAAATGTAGAGAAATCTAATGTGAAATCTGAACGTGGTGGTGTTTACCATAAAGATTGGTTGTGAATAGTCAGGTGTGTTCTCTCGTTACCAATATAAGAAATGTTAGCAACGATTAAGAGTATTGGCTTTATGGAAGTTCTTGTTACTAATACTTTGTGCCAATGGTGGAAACAATTGGTATTTGCTGTATGAGTATGCTACATTACTTCAGTCCCATATCGCTATTTATAATTTTTGTGGGTTTTTTAATAAATTTTGAGGATCTTTACAACTTTTGGAGGCTATTCATGAATTTAGAAGGTCGTTTACAATTGTTAGGGTTCTTTTATTAATTATTATAGGGCTCATTACAACTTAGTATTTTAATTTACAAAATTTGTGCGATTTTCTCCCCTTTTCTTTAGTAGTGTAGTTGATAGTGATTAGAGGAAGGACTTGGTAACAAGGAGACTAGGAGAAAAAAAAAATCAGTGATATGAGATTTCATCTCCTAAAACAGAACTTGACGTCATTAAAACTCTTACAAGTGGTCTAGTGGTTGAGTTTGACTTTTGATTTTAAATTTAATTTCTTCTCACTTCTTTTAAGGGTTAGCCTTGTTGAAACGGAAATCTTAAGAATTATTGATAGTGCGTATGCATCGAATACCAAAAAAAAAAAAATTGTAAAAACTCTGCAAAACGGAATTAGAATTTTTTTTTGAGATTGTTCTGGATTGATCGCATCTTAGCACGAACACAGAATCTAACAACAAGCGTGTCAAACAGTTCGATCAATTTTTTGTCATACAGTTCGATGAACTTCATGACCTTCTGTCATATATTCTTTAACGTTAAAATTTGGATACAGTGGGGGATACAAAGACCTCCAAATTTATGCGGTCTCTCTCAGCCTTTTTCAAAATGTGAATAATGAATTAATGCTGATTTGGAGATGCTAAACGTCTATATATAGGCTACGACATAAATCCTAAGAAAAATAAGAACCGAATTTTCAATGGGCCTAAAATTTTTATGTTTAACCCAGAATAAACATCTTACAGTCCATTAATAATAAGTCAATCCACTTAAACTTATTATCGATTCCCTGAGTCTTATCTCAAAATTGTGTTTTGAATTTTTTTTTTAAAAGAAATTTTATTTATTCACAAAAATAAAGAATTATAAGAAGCAAATGCGAAAACCAATGCCTAACAACACGATCAAAATAAAACAAGGCACATATGCCTTTTAAAGAAAAGACACAAAACTTCCAACCAAAAAACTTTGGCATCCTCCACCATCCAAAAAAACTTTAAACAAAATCAACACTTTAATAAAAAGCAAAACAACATTAATACCACCCATTAGCCTTTATCATCAAATACCACCACCTTCTTCTTGCGCAAAAAAGGCAGGCCCTTCTGATCATTCACCAGAGCAGCAGCAACCTCACATGGTAATCCCAAATTTACAGAATAATCAACAGTACGCCTAGTCAACATAGCTTGGTTCGCAAGTCTATCAGCCACCGAATTTGCTTCCCGAAAAATGTGAACCAATCGAAATTTCAAACTCCCCAAAAGAATTTTAATCTTCCTCAATAAGCCTATATACAGCCAAGGACATTCACATGTACCCAAAACAGATTTTACCAGAATTTGAGAGTCACATTCAATCTCAAACTCATAACAAGATAATCCATGTTGCATGACCAATTGTAATCCATCGCACAAGGCTTTAAACTCTGCAAACATATTTGAGCCTTCCACATAGAAGAAAGAGGAATCACAACTATCTTACCCCATAAATTCCTCACAACTGCCCCCCCACCTACCACCAGTGAGTTCCTTCTTGAGGCCCCATCAGAATTTAACTTCAAAACTCCACAAGAAGGACACACCCATTTCACCCAAAAATCCCTCCAACCAATAGAGTATGATAATTCAATTTGTAAAAAAGATAAAAACTCCTTTCTAGCAGCATCCTCTTTCGCCTTGGGCTTAAGACACTTCCCTGATACTGCAATATACCACGAATTCTAACAAAAAGAGAATAAGAGTACAACTTCCCTTTATCAGCCACTCTCCTACAATGTTCTTTCCAAAGTAGCCAAAAAAGAATCAAAGAAATACTTCGAATCAAAGTATGACTCAAAGAATATTTTTTAAATATCCTGCACAACCTTTTAAACCTCATTAAAGGGCTCTCACCATGAATTATCTGGAATCCACACACTGCAGCAAAAGTAGACCAGATCTCCCTGACATACTTACAATCAACAAATAAATGCTCCACAGTCTCTGTGTTTCGCATAACATAAACAACACCTGCTCACAATTAAGACCCCAGTTCTCATAAAATTTGAGTCTAACGGTAACGCCCTTCTTAAAAATTTCCAACCAAAAAACTGGGCATTGGGGAATAGTTCTAATTTTCCAGATCATATCAGCAACTTCATCATAAACACTCTGACTTCTAAGCAATTGCCAAGCTGACATGACAGAAAAAATTCCAGACGAAGTTCCCTGCCAAACCAGCTTGTCGTTATGCTCTGTTAAAAGAAGACTAGAACTCAAAACCTCATTCCTTAACTCATCATTCAAACATAACTCCTCTCCATTTAGACTCCAAACCGAAGCCTCAAACAAATCAGAAATTTTGGGAAAAATTTGAGGCATCAGGTGCATCTTACTCAGCAAAGCACCTGAACCAATCCAGTTATCACAAAATAAATCAGCAGTTAGACCATTTCCCACCAAAACTTTGATGATTGAACCACTCTCTCAAAATATGGTCTTAAAAGCTCAAAAGAAGAAGAATGTTTTCTAGCCAAACACCTTAACAAACTCCTCCCCTTCAAAAATTTAGACTAAAAAATTTGAGCCCACAAAAGAAGAACCAATCAGCAGACTCCAAACCTGTTTCATACGGAAAACATACTGAATATCTTCAAACCTCCGCAATCCCAAACCCCTTTCCCTCTTAGGCAATGTAATTTTCCTCCAAGCAACCCAGTGCTTCTACGAACATTCAATTCATTAGACCAAATGAAATTAGCCATTATAGAATTAAGCTTACTAACAACTGAAAAACCCAAAAAAAATTGAAATTTTTCGAAAAAGGGCAAAATGGTCATTTTGCCATTATAATGCAAAATGAAAATACGTACTCTCTAGAGCTCGTATGACACAACGGACTTTGTTATTGAATTCGTATCGCGAAATTTAGTCACCAGACTAATTTTGTCGAATTTCGAGACAGTCGAATTTTTCACGTTTTACGAAATAACTGGGTGACAGATGACCTCACAAAGGTCTCTAAAAATAAAAATTTTTAATTTTTTTTTTATAATTTAAACTTAAACCGGGATGAAATAAATCGTTTCGGGACAAAAACGGACCCAAACAAGTGAGGGCACTTGGCACGATCTGAGTCAAATTTTAAAAATTATAAATAGGGCAAAAAATTAGATATTTTGGCATAAAAAATCTGCTGAAATTTTGGGCTGAATGTGTGAGAGAAAGAGGGAGAGAAAAGAGAGAAATTCAATCTTTTTCCTCCGATCTACGAAGTTTCGTCGGTCAGAATTCATCGGACCAAGAGTTAAAGTTCGTCTACGTGACGAGGGCTACGCAACCACACTAAAAACAAGGAATTTCACCGAAAATCCAAAGAGGTGATTTTGAAAAATTCAAGGTTTTGAGCTTGGGAGGTGTTTTTGAAGTTCTCCACACTTCAAGTGAGGTAGGGTTTCTCATACTTTGGTTTATTCCAACCCTATGAAGTCCATGGATCAAGAGTTGGGTGTGTATCTATATATATGTGGACCTATGTGTATATATATATATGGAAATGGAAATGAGAAAACAAGTCTAGAAAAGACCTAAACCAAATTCTAGCTTGAATTTGATATGTAGAAGTCACTTATGTGATTCTTTGATACTAGATGATATGAGGGCAAATTTGTATAATAACATGATATGTTTGCCTTGAATGATGATATTTGATGTTGTGTGGACAATATTATGTGATGACATGATTGGTGCCTAGAAGGTATTTGATTTAATGCCTTGGATAAGTGAAGTGGTTATTTTGATGTAATCAAAATAACATGTTGGGGCTTTGTTGATAATATGTGAACATATGCTTTATGATATGTTAGCATGATAATTGTTTATGAAAATTATATGCATATGATATAAATTTTCATAGAATATGATGAAATGTGGTTGATATTGCTCAATTGACATTCATTACATGTTGAGCATGATATTGATATCATATTCATGGACATAAGTCATGAGTGTGGGTGTGAGTATGCACGGTTAATCAAATGTCACTCTTGGTATTTGATAAATGGCCTTGAAAGAAGGGGATTGAAGATCTCGTTGAGTAGTATGATTACATGAAAAGTTGGGTCGGGGTAGCAAGAAGGGACTAGAAGATCTCTCGGGTGAAAGACCCGGTGAGTGGATACGCACTCCATTGGTATAAGAGTTCATAAAATGTGTCGGTGTACGTGGAATCGTTGGTGGATTGTGTCGGTTGGGTGCTGTTGGTGTAAGTCTATAAATATCCACCCCAAGAAAGACCCCAGAATTGTAAATGTCATTCGATGTGTAACATTGATGACGAATTCATACACATTGATACTAGCATGTGTTAAGGAGCCGAGAAGGGCTCGAGTTGAATTACATGAGTGAGTTTCATCTCATTTCATGACATGACAAAAAGAATTTCAATATTGAATGCATATTCTTGTTTGAAATGTGATGGATTGTTGAATGTGTGCATTCCATGTGTATCTAGGTGGGGAGTAGCCTGTGTAAGAATTATTCTACTGAGTGTGACTCACCCTATACGGGAAACATTTCAGGTACGGGGCATACGCCGGTGGATGGATCTCACTCGGGCTATCAAGGGTGAAGAAAAGCTGAGATGTGACCTTGCTTTGAGTTTTTATAAAATATTTATGAAAACTTGATTTTTGACATGTAAAAGTATGCAAATGAATATAATATAACTTGTATGTATCAAGCTTTATATAGCAAATGATGTTAAACATGTATTGGATGAATGTGGAAGAGTTTGAAATGGGTTTAAAATAAAAAATGATTAAAACAAGCAAAAATCGGCAGAGTGTACCTGTATGCATACTGGTACGCTGTTGTCCAGAGAGTTAATAGCAATGTTATCAGAACCGGACCGGACATCGAACCGGTAAAGGGACCGAGTCAATGGTTCACTGGTTCAACCACTGGGTCAACTGGTCAGACCGGTCTTATAATAAAAAAATAAAAATAAATAAACTATAATAATTTTATTAAAAAATTCAAAATCACAATAAAAAAATAGTATAATATGTGTGTGGTGTACGAAAAATTAAAATAGCAAAATGTAATAGATAGATATTGGGCAGTCTGTAACTCTGTGTGTGTGTGTGCATGCATGTAGACAAACAAAGAGAGAGAGAGAGAAATCTACAATACTCATTTACCCTGCATCTCTACAATACCCATTAGCCCATTACCCAACATCTCTTACTCTTCTCCTTTCTCTTATGAAACAGCTCAAGCCAGCGATACTTCCTCTCCTTTCTCTTGGTGCAGCGATACTTCCTCTACAGCACGTTGTGTTCTTGTTGGAGATCCCCAACAGCTTCTTACAATAGTTACCAACAAGGCAGCGATCAAATGGCAGTAGAAAAGAGAGGAAGAAATGGAGTGTAGAAGAAGAAGGGAACTGACTGGATTTAAAAAGAGAAGAAGAAATGGACTGTAGAAAGAGAGAAAGAAATGGAGTGGAGAAGATGAAGAAGGAGACCGACTAGATTTAGGGCAAAATTAAGAATTTTGGGCATTTTATAAAAATAGCAATAGAACCAGCCGGTTCATGGTCCATCCGGTTCACGGTTTTTGTTAAAAACCGGCCGGTTTAATTGTTTTACTCCGGTTTAATTGCCTAAATGGTCCAATTCAAGAACCGGACCGGCTGAGGTCCGGATTCACGGTCCAACCGGTCGAACCGGCCGGTCCGGCCCGGTTCTGATAACACTGGTTAATAGTACCGGTACGCCCAACTCCAGTGAGCAAACCTTACTGGTACGCGTACCAGTATGATTTTCCAAAATTCTAAAATTTTAAAGGTGTTTCACCATGCTTTCAGCCTAGGTTTTCTTTCCCTCTAATGATGTAAATTGACCATAATGGAGTGCAAATCATGGCATATTAAACATTGGTTGGATCCAATGAATAATTGAATCCAGATTAAAATTATGGGTTAAAATCCCAGTTAAAGAGATGTTATCGACGTGGTGTCAAGTTAAGCGACATCCACTGATATTTTCGCGAGTTGATGGGCTATCAATGGTTAAAAAAAGACCCCTCGGATTTTGGGGTGTCACAACAACAGTCTTTGGCAAATTCATGGAAGCAAATAAATGTATAGGCACAACACAAAGGATGTACTGTACCAGCAACAACCTCCCAAAACTAGACAACATTCTAGTGTACCACCCCTCAAGCCGCTGCCTAAACTGCAACAAAAGCCCTTCAAAAAATCTCACTCTAGGCCTCCCTTGAATTACAAGACAACCCAGGTAAGTAAATGGACAAGATTTAACAAGGATATCAGCTAGACCAGATAGAACACATCTTTTCTCCTCTGAAGTCCACTTAGAACAAAACATGGAATTTTTTAGAAGACTCACTCTTTGGCCAGAATAATCTTCATAAAGTTTCAAAAAACTTAGCAAATTTCTTAAAGATCTCTTGTCTCCTCTTAAAAAGATTAAAGTGTCATATGCAAATAAGAGATGACTCACCAGTCTTACCCCTCTTCCTATATGAAAATGCCTCACAAACCCCTGTTGAAATATCCTCCGTAACCCCTTACTCAACACTTCTTCAGCCAAAATAAATAAACAAGGGGACATAGGATCCCCTTGTCTTAAACCTCTAGAAGGTCGAAAAAACCTCCTTCTCACCCCATTCACACCCACAGAACAAAAAACTGATTTTCTAAATAATTTTCCACAATCTTAACAAATAAAGGGGAAAAACCAAATCCATCCAAAACTCTCAATAAAAAAACCCATTCCAGCCTATCGAAGGCCTTCATCATATCCAATTTCAGCATAATATTCCCAGGCTCCACTTTCCTATTTAATTCACCCACTATCATTTGTGCCAAAGCCACACATTCCCCACCATTTTTTCCCTTAACAAAACCATGTTGCTCAACAGATATTAAGAACGGTAGAATGCTAGCAAGTCTCATTGATAGCAACTTAGTAAACACCTTATACAAGAAATTACAGAGGCTAATGGGACAAAAATTAGCAAATGTAGCAGGATTAACTTTCTTAGGAATTAAAGTAAGAAACGTTGTATTGAAAGATCTTGGAATAGAACCTCCCCTTAGAAAAAAATTAATAGCATTCACCAAATCCTCTCCAATAATCCCCTAAGTACCTTGGAAAAAACCACCAGAAAAACCATCAGCCCCAGGTGCACTATATTGAGATAGAGAGAAAACCTCCTACTTCACCTCTTCCATAGAAGCACTCTTCAACAAATCAGCATTTTGCTCCTCTAAACCAAGCCAAGCCAATTTCATTAGCAACCAAGCCAATTTCATCATCAATCTGAACCCAATAAACCAGCACTATTATGAATTCTATTAACACTATTCCTCTTATACTTACCCTTAGCCAAAGCATGGTGAAACCTTGTATTACGTTCCCCTCCATTATCCATTTCAAATTCGATTTCTGCCTCCAAAAAATTTCCTCCAAGCGCAGAATATCATCCAATTCCCCCTGTACCCTTTCAAGCTTTTGAATATTTTCCATAGAAGCCAACTCCTCCACATCTATCTCTACAATAGACAATTCCACTTTTAACATTTTCAAAAATATTACCCAAAACCTCTACATTCCATTTTCGTAAATGCACCTTCAAATATTTCAACTTGAGAAAAAAATTCTCAATAGGATTTCTAGAATATGATCCAGGCCATTTAGAAGCAACCAATGGCAAAAAACTCTTATCCTTTAACCACTCATTAAGAAAATTAAAATATGAAATTCTCTTCAGTTGAACATTTGAAACCTCAATTAACAGAGGGCAATGATCTGACTTGCCCCTAGCCACATGCATCACTTTTGTCCTCTCCAGAACATCACCCCATGATGCATTTAACAGAACCCTATCAATTCTCTGCCACATTCTAGCAAATCCCTGACAGTTATTACATCATGTGAACCTACTCCCCAGGAAACCCCCATCCATTAACCCAACATTAATCAGAAAATCATTGAAATCACCCATTGCCACAACCGACTTAAAAGTTCCTCCTAACCTTTCTTTAGCTCAAGGTTAAAGTCCCCCACCACCATCCATGGCATACCATATGGAACTTACAATTGCACCAAATGATCACAAGACGCATACACCACAGAAATAAAAACCCCCATAGAACCAAGAAAAAAGACCTCCACAGTCAAAACCTAAGGATGCTCAGCAACCACTTGGACATTCACCCTATTATCCCATAGGAGCCATATGTAATGTTCAACCAACTTATTTACCATAAAGCTTGAAAGATTAATGGAAGAAGCAAAACTCTAAATTTTCACTTCCCCAACCTTAGGCTCTAAAATAGTAGCCAAAGCACCCATGAATCCTAATCAATTTCTTGATCCTCCTCCTCTGGGCCAGTTTGCCTATGCCCCTCATATTCCAAACCAAAGCATTAATCATGAAGATATACAAAGGAAATATCTCCACCATCACAAAACTTCACACATCCAGCTAGATAACCTCCACCATTTGTAACCTTCTCTAAAAAAGTCATATCTAGAGAAAATGACTCAAAAATTCTAAGACAATCCCCGATAGAATCAAGATAAAATAAAGCCCATAGAATACAATACACCAGAAAAACCAAAAGAGGAGAATAACAAACTTCACCACAAGAAAAAAAAAAGTTGAAGAGTAAAGACAAGAAACAATTTCCAAAATAAAAGAAAGCCTCTCATCCTCCTCTCTAGTACACAGACGAACTCTAACAGCTAACCACTGCCATAACAACGATAAAAACCAACCAAAACAAATTAATCATCCATAACAACAAATTAATCATGGAAATAAGACAAACCACCACCTCCGGTTTCCAGCCTCACCCCCATCTTTGTAGAAGAAAATTCCAGAGACACCGATCAGATTCATCTGAACCTTCACTATCTGCTACTATTTTTTGCATCAAACTTCTACTTCTCAAAGTACTTCCTGAATCAGATGAATACCCTTTATTAGGAGGTTCTATATACCTTACCAAGCCTCTTTCATCATTCAGTGGAACAGATAACCCTCCTTTAGAAGCAGAAAAACGATCAACATAAAAGGCAGACTTATCAGATTGAGAAAACTTCTTATTTACAAGACAAACCCCATAATTCTCATCCCCCTCTCCATATCCCTCTCTTCTTGAATCCTCTGAGTAGCTACAAATTCAGAAGAAATTGTATTATAACCTTTATCCACTATTCCTAAAAATGAAGCCACCTGTGTAGAACTAGAAACAAGAACAGTTACAGAGACATTCTTAATCAAACTTCCCCCCTCACCTACACCCCTTTCACCAAAACCAGGCAGATCCACATCTTCATAACCAGAAGCAATACTCACCAAATCCTCAACTTCCCTTTATGGTTCAACGGATGCATCACTTATAACTTCCTTTGGCAACTCTTTACTTTTCCTAGAGACTACATTAAATGAATTATTCTGGATTTTAGACACCTCCTCAGAAGCTTTATTCAATAAATCCTCCCTTACATTTCTTTGTTGAGTACCGTTCTCATCCTCCTCAACATCATCCTGGATTTGCTGAACAATCTCATCCTTTCCAGAATATTCACCTCTAAGTAAATTAAAGAAATTCCCATCCCTTTGCACAAGCACACTCTCCCTTAAACTACTCTTTTCCTTATTAGATATTCCACATTTCCCTTTCACTACCTGCCACTCTCTATCATTCTTACCCCCATTTTATTCTTTTTGAGTCTCTATAAAAACAAAAATGCTTACCCTTTACACCCACACCTTCCTTACCATCACCTTTATCCCCTTTCCCAAATAAATTTCTTCTACATTCCACAACTCCATGCCTCTGCTTCAAACACTTTTTACAATACTTTACTCCTTTCTCATAGATAATTTTTTACCATTGACCATTTGTACCCCCAAAGTCCAACCAAAATCTGGAAGGATTCTCAGCAAGTAAGTTAACCTTAACACAAGCCGTCGCCACTCTAGGCCTTGTCAACTGCAAAGTAGGATTATCTATCATCAGTATTTTCCCAATTGGACTTAAAATATCATGAAGGCTATCATGATTAAAAAGATGGATTGGTAAACCAGGTAATGAAACCCAAATCAGAACTACTGGTGGTTCAATTCCCGGCAAGAATTTCAAAAACCATTTGAAAAAACAGAATAAGAATCCCTCAATATTGGTCACATCCTTTAAGAATTAGAGAAAGAATTTGCACAACAAACAAAGAAATTTCAATAAAATCAGTGAAAAAAAAAAGAAATGAAAAGTTAGAGAGAACTTAAAGTTTCTCTTTCTAAAGCGAAAAGTCGTGCCCGTAAAGCTGTTTTATATGTTTTGATTTCCTTATTATTATATGCTTAAAATCTTTCTACGTTTAAGATTACAAATATCCATCAATTAAATAAATTATTGATAGTTATATGTAATTGACTTCTTTTATTCCTTGAGACCTTACCACTCAACTTATTTGTCATGTTGGATAATTAAATCTACCTGCAGGGTTTGCCATGAACAAAATTTATGAGCTTCTTCAAGATGACATCATTAGCCCATTTAAATACCAGGATGTGATTTCTTTTAATAATTAATTTTCACCATATAAATAATATTATCTCTCAATTTACCAAGCTTATTGACTCAATATAAATCTCACTCTTTGATAAATTAAAGTGACAAACATTATATGCACGTGATAATTAAATATCTCAGGATTAAAGTATAAGCAATCATAATAATCATGCGATTTTTATTATCTTATTGAATCAGTAAAAGATAATAACTTCAACATGAGTATGTTCAATACACAAAGTGTACTAGTGTAATAATCCGAGATATCAAACAGTATCCTATAGTTAAGACAGACTATACTAGAATATTACACTATAATCATACTGATGATGTGTCCAATTCCATTTAGGATTATGAACCAATACTCATACTATATAAAGATCCGATAATCTAGTATTCTGTGTATAAGTCCAATTTTACACACCAGATTATATACAATGTAAAATATAAGATACACATGCATATCATATATCAAATATAATACAAATATTTTACCCACATAGATTCTCAATAAAATAAAAAAATAAACAAACTCTTATTAATTAATAAAACGAGTTTTACTACAAAAAGTAAGTTTTTAGTCTATAACTCTATCAATTAGCAACTCTTACCACTAAAAGGACATGTTCTAACTCAGTTCAAGCCACAATGACTAACCTCTAAGTTCGAAGAAGTAGTTGACGTAAAAAAAAACTTGGTGCCATTAGATCATAATTTGGCATATTTAAGTTATAATTTGATTTAATAGAATCCTAACTTTCAATACCAAAAATTTTCTTTTGTGTCATCCTCTTTCTAGGTCCTATAAGTTTTCACCTAATAGATAATATGAGATTGAGATATTTGATGATGTACAAAATAGGTTAAGCACAATTAAATTAGTCGAGTGTGTGGTGTAAAACAATTAATGAAACAACTAATAATAAAAGACAAAGATTGAGTGGTTGTGTCTGGGTGACTTAACTACTAAAGGCGACAATGGTAGCTGGAGAACTATATTAATAAGAGTATAATGATTATCCCGATAATTGCTCTCCCATGTGTGTAGACTCTTCATAGACTCTTGAGTTTTGGATTAGATTGAAGTCATGAGTTAAGTCTGATATGATTTTTGATGATTTGGGCTCAACCCATGGACTAGACCCAAGCTTGGTCTGAATCTGGGCTCGTCAATACTCTCCATTATATGTTCTCTCAATTTCATTCAATTATAGATAATCCATCGTGTATGGATGTTGGACTCACTAGTAAATGTATGTCTCATGTGTATTAATGGTAAAAAACTTACCGTAGAGCGAAACCTAGTGAAAATATAATATAATGAATTTAAATCCGATGATATATATGTGCAAATTTGTGTAAGTTGTCAAAATCGTAACTCTTTAATGGCCAAATTGCTTAAGAGTTGAATTGCCTTCCAATAAACTCACCTTTACATGCCCGTTGCTATAATTTTTTTCGATGGATAACAGGATTGTAAGCTTCCTACTATGATGACAACGACTCCATAGATATTGTATTGATGCAAATTGACCTTTTCAAGTCAACCCTCTTTGAAACTTTCCACAATCTAGTTTTTTTATTTTATTTTTATGATTATTGTTTACAATAAAAAGGATTTAAATCTTGATGATCACTCTTTAGTAGTAATTATATTATTATGTTACGTACGGATTTGCAATACTTTTTTAAGTATTTTTATTTTTTAACTATCTATAATATAAAACAGAGCAGATTTTAATAAACTCATTCGACGGTCTCAAAAAAACTCATCCAACGGCTACAAATATATCTTTCAAAACTATTCACATTGAATTACGTTGCACCGTGTCTTCAGACACGGGTTATTCCTAGTTTCTTATATAATATTATTAGTAATAACTCGTGCCTAAAGAAACTTTACAATTTAAAATAACTCGTCAATTTGAAATAGTTTTTTTTTTCATTTGCTTTAATTAAAAAAGTTGAAATCAATTTAATCTCCACTATTTTTTTCAAAAAATTTGATAAAGTTTCCTTTAAAAACAAGAATCCAAAGAAATCTCAACTTGTCTACATAATTTACAATAATACATAACAATCATCATAATGCACAATCACAATTTAATACTATTTCTTCCAAACTTAACATTTCATACCTAACCATCAGAATAATCATCAATATTTCATACCCAAACATATCACATGTCACATTTCTAGACATTTATAAAAGAAACTTGAAAACCACAACATATTGTAGCAAAACATAACATTTATGCATAAAAATTCATCCAAACCAAATAAAGGTTACCAAATTTAAACCCACAAAAAAAAAAAATCAACTATCTCTAACTTCAATTCTATCTACCACTACCATCGTCATGCAACCACCATCACCCATAAAAAAATGTATGGATAGAAGTCTTCAAGATTTTGGTAAAAGTATCTACCATTCATAACAATTTAATTCAAGAAATAACACACATACAGTAACCTAATTGATCAAGATATCCAATATCTCACATACACTTGATTGTTTTATAAAAAATCATATTAGTGCAAATAGAAAGGAAATTAATTACCAAATGAATATCAAACATTGCCAACTTCTACACCCTTAATGGCTACCAGTCAAGCAATCCATGTAGTCCTCATCTACACCGAACCATAAGAACAACCAAAATGAATACAACAATTCAAGTGTGAGTTCTTAAGTGTTGTGTGTGTGTCGTGTGCGTAACCCTAAAAAAATATTAACCTGTGCAAATAATATTTCATAAATCAACAACAGTAGCAACCATGCAAACCAACAACGAGTTTTTAATGAGATCCACCGATTCAATGATTTCCCTTAACTAGGGATATAAATTTGAGTTATAAATTTGACATATATAGCATTACTCACTAATTTTTGTCCCAGATACTTTTAGCTGTTTGTTGTTGTTTTTCTATGTAGTTTGATGTATCTTTGTTTCTTGAGAGACCAAAAATAAAAAAGTCAACAAAGAGGTCAACAAAGGCGAGAGACTCAAAAAAGCCATGCAAAAAGTTAAAAACTATTAGTGTCGAGCAAAAAAGCCGAGGCCAAATATTTCCATAAGATTTTTTTTTTTTGTTATTATTGTGAACTATTACAAAGAGGGGTGGTGAAGTTTCAACCCGTGATCAAACGGTCCAATGGCGGGCTGTAGTGGGCCAGTGGCCATTAGGCCCACCACTGATCCTCTTTCCATAAGATGTTCAAATGCCCCATAATTACTTTGGATGAATCAGTTAACAGTTTATACACTGATTTGTAGACATATTTGAGTTACTACTGCAGCATATGCATCTATTCACTTTAATCAGAACAGCTTGCTTGCAAACTCTTCACCCATCTCTCCCTTTCTTGCTGATGAAGCTGCAAGTTCCCTTAGCTCTGAGAGGCTCCTCCCCAACTGCAAAGCCACCTTCATTTCAAACAATTCCCCATTCTCTCTCCTACCCAAATCACTTTCGTTAAGATTTGACTCTATGGACTCCTCCATGAGCTTAAAGAAACCAGCATTGCTTCTGTACATCTCAAACAGCATCCCTACTTGCCCTCCATGCTCAACTGTGTTCACTATGCTAGCCAAAGCTCCGGCAACGACTCCAAGCCCCACGGCCCAAGAACCATGAAAAGGAGATCCGATAAAAGCAGTCCCAACTGCTGCCAGACATGTTAGTAATGGACCAGTTTTGGCCAGTATTTTGTTAAGTTTCAAGGCTTTTCCACCCAACCTCAAATAGTCTGCTTTGTCTTTCCTCTTCAAAACCCCAACTATTTCTCTCATTTCCTCTTCCACTTCTCTGTTCCAACCGTTGCAATCAAGTTTTACTCCTAACTCTTTCGAATTCGCAGTTCTTCGTCGTGGTTGAGGCCACCACACTGCAGGCTTCACCATAGATGGAAATCTTTCGAGCATAACGCCAAGTAGAGGAAGAGGGTAGGCCCTGTCAACAGCTAAAACTTTCTCCATTGCTTCGTTCACATCACTAACAGTAGGATTACCAATGGAAATAATTGTTACAATTTCTCCATGAATCTGCTTAAACAACCTTGCAGCGTTACGCTGTTCTTCAGTAAGTTGGGATGGTTGAATTTTATTCATAATAATCAACATTCCAGTGGCTGCCAAGTACATTAGAGTCGAAGCCAGCTTGAGTGACAGTACCGGGGACCCGAGTCCCCCGACAGCACTTGTAGCTGCAATTCCGGCAATGGTTGCAGCAGAGAGAGTGATTGTATTGATTGATGTTAAAAGCAGGCTGTTCCAGTTATTTCTCTGCTCTCCAATGTTCTTGTGCATATCCACCCTATCCGCCACAGCCTCCATTATCGCATATAGTTTTGTGATCACGTTGGGGTCAGAATCATTGGCTTCAGGTTCAGGCCTAGTGGTAGTAGTATTAGTATTAATCTGAGGTGACGAAGTTGGAGTGTTCCTTATGGTAGTCGCGGTAACGCTTATCAGCTCCATTTCCTCCACCGAACCACCAGCTGAGAGCTTTGGAATTGGGAGGTGGAGAGTACTCGTCTGGAGTCTTGGTAGATTGATATTAGCTGCAATGGTTCCTCTACGGCAACGAGAGGAAAGAGAGGAAAGAGAACCAGAAGAAGCAAACAAAAGGCTTGAAGCTTGAAGTGCTGCCATGTCCACTTCTACAAATTGATGATCCTCCCTATCTCCTGATCGAGCTGGTGTAGGTAGATGTTGCCGGATAGGGTTGATAGTAATACAGTGTGTGGGACGGAATAAGGGCCCTTCTCAACTTGAAAATTGGGTTGATTCTACGTCGGGTCGAGGGTTTGAAAACACTTCCTGGTGTCGGATTCAAAAAAACAAGCAAGAGATTGCCGGGTCTCCTTTGATCTTGGAACCAAAGTAGAAATCTTTTGAATGATGAAGGCTTTGAAGAGAGTGTAAGTTGTGTTGGAGGTCTTGCATGATAGGACATACATATATATAGGAGGAAGGTGGCATAGAGACCACAGGCTGAAGAGGTCTGATATTCGAAGTTTGAAAAATCTCGTGGCTTAGACTATTTTTTTTTTGTGTCTAGTTAACCGTACTCCTAAAATAGATTATTCATGTCAAAATTAAGGTATTAGTAAACTATTTACATTAAAATTAGGGTATCAGTAGACTATCTACGCCAAAATTAGAGCATTCATTAGAGATAAATTACTCATGGTTTATTTTTAAGAGGTTGTCAAGATTCAAATTTAAGACATCTATATTTACAGTTCTTCCCTGTTATCACTTGAACTACCCTTTACCACAAAGAGTTATCAAAATTCGAACTTAGAACTTCTAAATTTATTGCTCGATTCTATTACTATTTAAATTACCTTTTAGGGCTTAGACTATTTCTAGCTTGTTTTTTAAGTTGGAGATACATTTGTTCGTCACTTTGGCTGGCTCATGGTCGTAACCGGGTCTTATAAGCTAAATTGACTTTCAACACAAAGCGCCAAGTAAAATTTTGAAACAGGCAACGGGGGCAGAGGGTGGTTTATTACAAACTATTTGTTTCGCCGGCAAAACTAAACCAACCACCATTGACCTAATGGTCGAGGTTATTCGAGTATTAACGAGAGTGTTAAAAAAAGGGTCTAAATATTAATTGAACCCATTCTAGCCATTGGGTTAACTGCCCAAATTGGGTTGGATTTAATAATGCTAGGCTGCTAGTCATTGGGTTGACTTTTCTTGACTCCCTGAATAGAACTGGGTCAAATTTAATAACGCTGATATAAACTAATAGAGTAATGCTACACTGATTAAATTTTGGAATCAAATTTAGAATCGAAATGACATGAAAGCTGAGTTCGATTTCTTTATTTGGTATCATGTCATTTGAATGCCAATAAAAATTTCAAATAATATGCTGCCATGTCATTTAGGCTCCAAATTTAGTCACAAAATTTGATTAGTGTAGTATTACTGAAACTAATAACTACTCGTTAGTTAGTGATGAATTTGGTATGTAAGTAATATTAAGAGTTTTGCAATAATATTTTCATTATTTATAGTGTGTGGTCATTAAAATTCATTCTCGTTACCAAATAAATAGTTTATCCCACGAAACATAGAGTTGGTAATAATGGGTAATGATCCAAATTCAGCTGGACAAACAAACTCAATCCATTCTCTCTTCATCTCCCGATCCAGCTAATTAGCATGTTTTTAAGTCAATGGGTGCACTTACTTTAAGGGGATATATTACTAAAATTCAGTTGTAAATTATATATTACAAGAAAAATATTATAATATCATATATATATAATGCACATGCAATTGAAATTTGTATATTACAAAATCATTTATAATTTGATAAGAAACAATTATAAACACTGGAATGAAATATGCGTTCACAACCCGACAGTTAATGTCATTCTCACTTAAAAGCATCATTATGTATCAAACACTTCGAAAAAACTTAAGATTATCTAACTAAATATTTGTTATCGACTCGAGTAAAATGGGATAAAGTTTAATACGAATAGTTTTGGATACAAGATTAATATTATTTTAATGTGAAATAAAAGGGTAAAATTGACGTTTAGAAAATTAATTTTGCTGAAATGAGATAAGTGTTGTTATAACTTTTTAGAAGCAAGGGATGTCAATGCCATATCTAAAACACTAGGTACGGCAACATTGTTTGTAGATATATATCATGGGATGCCTTTGAAATTTACCCAAAACATAAGGTTACTCTTAATTTCATTTCGTTTACCAAGTCCATTTTCACCAATATGGAAATAAAAATTGTGAGAAATAAAGTAAAATTGATTTGTTTATCATTTTTTTTTTATTTTTGACAAGGATTGATCTTGTGCCGTCCTAGTTGGGAATTTTGGAATGACCAACTAAGTTTGACGTACTTAGTTTGCAAAGGTTTCGTATGTTGTGGACTTTTGCACAGATTTGTGAAAATTAAAAAAAAAAAGTAGATAATTCACCTAGGGGTTATTTGGCAAAAGGGTTTGGCGGGGCTTGGTAAGATAGGTCAGAGAAAAATAGTCTCAAGTTTCTCTAAATTTCATATTTGTTTGGAAAATTCAGTCTCAAGTTTTCAAATCCGGATCGTAACTGACCCAAATATTAAACTTGTGGTCATAAATTGTGTCAAACCTAAGGGTGAGGTGGGTTTGAAAAAATGGGTAAAGGGTTAAGGATCTAAAATATAATTATACCCCTTAACATGTGTATGAGTTGGATTGATCAATGATAAAATAGTTATTTACTGGACAAATAGTTATTAATAATTATGATATATATGTGGATCCTATATGTGTATATGCTACATATCAAACATGAGTATGAACCAAATTAAATGTTGAATCCCATCTTTGCAAAAAAATATTTGAGTTTAAAACGATTGAGAGAAACCAATTCAAACTCCTCTCCAAAATTCATCCAAACAAGCCCCTAATGCCTTACCTTTCCTTGGCAATGGTAAGTCTTATGTCGCAGTCGCACATTTTTATGGAGCATAATGGATCAGCAGTGAGCTTAGCATTTGAATCAATCAATAATAGATTTGTTCAATGCCTACACTTTTACTTAATCTGCGAACTTAGTGAAAATTCTGCAAGGAGTCTTCAACTTTGATTTGAAATCTTTAGGTGTCATAAACTGAAATTCGATCCGTGATTGAATATCAAACTTTTTACACTTCGAGGTGTTGAAGAATGTTTCGAAATATTTTGTAACGTTTTGGTACATTTTTAGAACAATAATTTTGAAACAAATTCTTAATTTTTTTTTTGACATTTTTTAATAATATTGTCAAAATATTTTCATTTTTACGAACACCAAAACTATGCACTGAAGGAATATTTTTATGAAATTTTTATAATATACACCAAAAATATTTTGACATATTGGAGCATCCTCCAATATTTTAAACATTCCTGTTTTACTCTGGCGTTTGTAAGACCTAAACATTTGAAATGGGAAGTTAGACCGAAAAAAGATTTGAAATGGGAAGTTAGACAAGAATGGGTCAGAAAATGGGCCGGGTCAACCCAATCACCTGGTCAATGTTTTGAAGCACTCTACTCTTCTCCCCTTCTGTCATATATTTTGTTGCTATAAACAACTTCCCACTCCACTTGACTTGACTCTTTGAACTCTCATCCTTAAACCCTTCAATTTTCTCCTGCTCACAACAGAAATCAAAGAGAAAGAAAAACCAAACTAAAAACCATAATACAAGCCAAACAATGTATGAAATTAGGAATATCAATTACCCTTTTACTTTTTTTGGGGGAGGGGGAAGGAGGCTTCAACTTTTGACCTTAAGATAGTAAAAATTTCACAAGATAAAGAGTACTATTAGACCAAAGGCCCGTTGATCATTTTACCCTTTAACATGAAATCGACTTGATATAAACGTGAAACTACATGATCTATTAATTTCAATGGTAAATGGAAAAGGCTAGCATTTACGATTGAATAACTCATTTATCATCTAGTATATGAAATTCAGAATACATATATTTTTACGTGGTTTGACAAAATTGCAGGATATATTTACCAAAAAAAGACAAAAGTTTTAATATATGTTCATAGGAACATCTATTCTTTATTTGGAAATATTTTGGATCCTAAATGACTTTAGACCCTTGGATTAGTGGGTTCTCTTAAAAAAAGTTAAGGGAACTCATTCATCCAAGGGTGTCCAAACTTATTTGGGATCCTTAGCATTGCTCTTCTATATTATATTAGAATCTCAATAGAATTACAATTTATGTACTTGATAGATAAAGATTCTAACCCTAGTATATTAGCCAACAAGTTTTGGCACTTGAGAAAACATACCAAATTCCCTTGCTAGGTACAATTACTTCAAGAAACAAAAGCATAATACAAAATTAAAAATGACACGAGTCATTAACATGAATAATGAATGAATCAGATTCATGTTAGGAATGAGTTACCAGTGTAGCTAATATTGTAAGATAAAAAAAGCACACGCTTTTCTCTCTTTTAAGAATAAGTAGCACTAGTATATAATCTTAAAATCTAACTTAAAATCATAACTCTAATGGTGTGATAATTGACATGGTCTAATCACACTATTATAATTATAATTGGTAGAACTATTTCAATAAACCATATCACCTTCTACACGACATGGTATCAATTCAATTCTTTAAGTTCTATTCACTCTTTTACACATTGCCTAGTTTGTAATTACAGAACACCCCCATTTGAGCAATGTTATATATTCTAAATTTGTATTCCAAATATACATTCCAAATCAATGGAAACCGTTAGATTAATGGGTCCCATCAACTTTTTTCATTGGAACTCACTCATCTAATAATTTTCATTGATTTAGAATGCACATTTGAGATATAAATTTAAAATATAAAATATTACTCTTCAATAAAATTGACTAACTACCTACCTACCTACCTAAACGTTTGTGTAGTAATTAAGTTGAATATTCTAAATGTCGTTATTAATCAAGAAAAAAATGGTCTGGATTGGCAGTTTTGATCAGCCCAACAATTTGACTTTGGATGTAATTTATTACTCTCTCAGAAATTGGTTTAACTTGCCGACAATACTCAGAAATCAGTGTTTTAATATTGGGTAAAATACATTGAGCAATGCTATGTACCTAAATTTTTAACCCCAATCAAGGGAGATCATTAGATCAGTAGATCCCATTTAAAAAAATTAATAGGATCCACTCATCCAATGGTCTCCCTTCATTTGGGATGGAGATTTGGATTAGAGATTTGGGATACATAGTATTTCCCAAATACATTTTTATACTCAGTTTGATATGATAAAAAAATGAAAGGATGAAAAGTTAGAAGGATAGACAAAATATTATGTTTGATAAGGAAAGAATATAAGAAGGATGAAAAAGTGGTTGAGTTAATTTTCTTTCCAACTCACCAAAATCAATCACTCAAAAATCGGAAGAAAAATGGATGACAAGTTAATTATTTGTATTGAGATGTATCTTATTTGTTTATATATCTTTTTATATATACATATA
>CM042188.1:1177567-1205476 GCA_023539305.1 Ilex asprella
TTTTATTTAACCAGCACATTGGCTTTCCAAATTGGAGGAACCCTATTTCTTAGCCAACTTTTTGAGGGGGCCAAAAAAACAATTCCTGAAAGAATGCGAAAAAGATGCAAACATATTTGTAAATTGGTGCTAGAAATTCCTGGACAACATACTTTTTGTAGGAAAAAAAATGGTAAATAAACACCAAACAGCCTAGCAGAAGAGATGCATGCAAAAGGTTTAGGAAATATGCGCAAACTTACCATTTCCACAAAGAAGTTTCTTGCAAAATGTGGAAAACAATGCCCCCATCCAAAAAGTACAAGCCCTTCTCACCATTTCAGCAGTCATATGTACAAAAAAAAAAAGCACACCAAGTATGCTACAATTGAAGAGCCAAAAAACCCATCAGCAGTTCACTGTTCCCAGATACAATCACTTACTGGGGACAAATTGTTAAAACCAGGCCATAATGATCACTAGGCAAAACAGGGAGCACCAGTTTCTGAACCTCCTTTTTCACTTTCTTCTCCTTACAATACGATAACCCTTGTATTGCCTCCATGCCAATCATCTCAATTCCAGTTATCTTGAAATCATGAAAATTGCATACAAATCGATCCAGCCTCTTTTGCAGAGTCCGGTTACCAGTCAACATCTTGTTGGACTTTGTATCATATGTCCATCCATTTTCTCCAGGCTTTAGCTGTGCCCAGGCATCAGTCCACCCATCCGGTAAGGGGAATTGACCATCCGACTTGTCATCCCAATTCATATCACCACAAAAAATCGCGTTTGGATTTTTCTTAAGAATGTCTAGGGCCTCCTTCGCCTGATCTACACGTTCCTTGCTGTACATCTGATCCCATTTGGGAGGGGCTGGGCAGGGACTCTCAAGATGGCTAGTGGCAACAATCAACGGCATGCCTTTCTTAACTTCAACCTCAGCAACACAAAGTTCTCTTCCCATTGCAGAATTGCTGAAAGGTATGCAGCTGTAGGCTTTTACCGGTAGTTTACTTAACTGCAAATTTAATTGCATTCAAGTGTCACCTTCTCAGCATCTTCATGAACCACAATAAGCTAGCCAAGTTATATATAGAGAGAGAGATGCTTATGATCACTCTTTAACACTTTTCCACATTGAATCATTGAATGTTAGAAGCAAGTATACTAGATATATTTTGAGCAGTAACACGATGGTGAGAATATGCAATAAATAATGTTCAAGAACAGCAAAGTTTTCAGAAGTCCAGAGACAAGGTATTATATGATTAAGTGATTAGGGTAGCAGCTTTATATAAGTCCACCAATACTGATGATTGTGCGTGGCCCAACATAGATGGCGGTGTTCCAATAAAGGTATTCTGAGATGCTCTTTACAAATGATTAAACATAATTTTATCAATCCTATTCCCTTATGTATTGAATTCTGTATGGAACATAGTAATGACGGATACAAATTTTCTCCAATACACTTTTTCTTCAATTTTGTTCTTTGCATATCATTCACTAGTAATGAGTGAAAGACTCACTTGTATACAATAGGTCCCACTTGAATGCATGATAGATGATCTGACACGATGGAAATTGAAGAAAAAGTGCGTTGGAAGGGATCTTACTCCCATAATGAATAAGGGAAATTATTCTATCCATCTGACCTAGATTATTCCCTCCTTTATGAAAACCAACCAAACATGTCAAAATGGACCCTAAATAAGAACAGGATACAAAATCGCACCTGCATGCAGAAATATGGTCGCGTAAAAGCCATCTCATTTGAAACCGAGCAACTGTATGCCTTCCACCATCTGGATTGCTGAAAAATGTCATATATATCGGGGGTAACCTCCTGCAGAAAGAAGTAGGCATAGTTACAAAGGACAATTCAGATGAGACTTCAAACACATGTAAAATAAGTTATAAGATGAGAATGAGAAAAACCTGGAAGCATATCAGATCTGGGGAATGCAGCTGAATAAGGTCACCCAGAGCTTTCATCCTTTTATGCATCTCAAGGTCTTCTCGGAACCATACATTATAACTCAAAATCTTCCATGTTGCAAAATCTTTGCCTGAGGAAGTTTCATCTGCCACAAGTTCAATTGATCTTAAGTAATGTGCAAGGTATAAACTGCAGGGTCTGATATTCAAACATAGGAAAAAATGAAAAATAAAGAAAAGAAAAGCAGAAACAAAAAAAAAAAAACAATCAAAATGACAAATTCTGTGAGGCTTACCAAATAAAGAGTTCCTTAATGGCAACTTCTATTGTTTTCATTTATGATGCAAACACAGAAGGGTTGAATTTGGAACAAACTTTAATCTATAGTTTGATCTGTTCAAAATTTTATGACCCATGAAGTAGGATCCACAGCTATCTTTGAGTTTTGGCACCAATTAAAATATGCTCACCCAAATAATAACACCTAATGTGAAGAAACCAAATATATTCTCTTCATTAAACCCAGAGGACCTCACAAGGAACTAAGAGTGTCGAGAAGCTAAGTCACTGAGGACTTTTCACAACAACAATCTGATGTATCATTGGCAGCAAACAATCAAACTCAATAGAACGTTATCCTTGTCCCTACTATTTTTTGAGTTAAAATATGTGAGTCAAATTTGTGCATTGTATTCTAGTCATATTTTATGTTAAACCTAGGACTATCATATTGCTTTTGATCCCTTACTCGAAGATAATTTCAGACAACCTCTATTGTCCAATTGTCAAGAATGGATATCACATCAGTTGTTCTAACTGGTGCAGCTATAGGTCTTCTATATAGATGTTCTAACACCAAGCTACAAAATAAAAATTCTCACTCCAACAAACTCACTTTCATCACTACACTTTGTTGTCACCTCTGTTGTTCATTGAAGTCTTTCATGTAGCTTTAGCCTATAAATGCATGAAACTAAATTAAACCTTTCCTCGCAAAAAATGGCAAGACTAAGAATACAAAAGAAAAGATTATAACAGACACAGAGAGGAAACAAGCCACCCAAGATTCGGTACCACTACCACTGAAAAAGCATAACACGAGAAGAACGTCAATAACCACCAACCAAAGAACACCAAAAACATTTGAAATCGGATAGAAGAATAAAACTGAGATAAACTAAGAGAGACTATGCTACTTAACAGTTAATATCGTGAATTTACACATGCTAAAACCACAATTCAAGCCATCCGAACCCATATGCCTAAACTGAAAACCCCAAACCTGAATATATAATCACAGGGACATAATATTCAATAGGTTCACACATATCATAGAAAGGGTCCTCATTTGAACCAATTAACTGGTCTAATAAAACAAACTCACCAACACGCACATATACAATCCAGAACTCAGCATATAAATTGAAGAGATTTGAATTTAACCCGACAACTGCATTTAATTATTCATAAATGGTAAATTGTTAATGGAAATTACAAAACCAGCATAAAAGATCTTGCATTTCTACCAGTTAAACAGAAAGAAGCATAAAACCCATCATAACTCACAAATAGAATCATGAATTCAAACAACAAATTAAAGGAATTAGAACAAACCCGACACCAAGGCTGCCTTATTAGCCGACTTAACACCACGAAGCACATCAGAAGCAACCCAATCATCTTTAACCTCAACTGGGTCTTCCCTAATTTTCCTCTTACAAGGCTGTAATGGGTAAAAAACATTCCCAACTGAAGAATGCAACTCATCATCATCCTCCTCAAGACTGGAGAGCAACGAAGCCGAGGCTCTAGTGCCACAAATTTCACAACTTGTGTTCTGATATGGGTTCAAAAACGTGCAGGATTTGCAAGACCACTTGGGTTTTGATGGTGACGGTAAAGAAAACGAAGAAGAAGGTGAAAATGATAAAGACGATGATGATGATGATGATAACGACGATATTGTTGATAAGCAGATTTGGCATGTTGATTTTTGTGATGATGGGTTGATGAATGTGCATTTTGAGCAAGTCCAAGCCATTGATTTGAGGCTAAAAATTAGGGTTTTTCTCTGGGTTTGGGAGTGGAGAAGCAGAAAGGTTTGTATCGTTTTGTGCAATAATGCCATTTTGAACTCCTGTTTTGCCGCTTTTGAGCTACTCTTCGCAAAGAGCACATCAAGCCCGAGATTTGGCTTGTCTAATCATGTTTTTTACTTTTTTTTTTATTCATATTTAGGGAAAAATTTGAATTATCGTCGGAAATAATCTAACAAATAACTATTAGCCAATGATGGTAGTAATGGGACGGGTCTACTTGACCCGTCTCTACTAACAGCCCGTGGAAGGCTGATGGGTCTGGATGGTGACCGATCAATAGGTTGGGTTGGCTAGTCCCCCAAATTCTCATAAAAAATTGTGATGAATCCGAATTCAACTACGGCATCAATTAAGGTTTTGTACCTATAAATTATAAGTCATCTATGCATGAAGGGACATCTCCCTACACACCCTTCACACGACTATCTCTTTCATAACTATTCAACATCTCTTAGAGCTTACATTTCTCCTCCCTCTCTCTCTCTCTCTCTCTCCCCCCTTTCACACACCTTCTACTTTATTAATAAAGTTCTTTGGCCACCGTTACCGCTTTCAGTGGTTTTGTCACCTCTGCCCAACCACTCATTTTTTGTCTTCAGTTATTAATTAATTTGTTAATTGTTTCATTAATTACTCTAAATCATACACTTGATTGTTGATTGTGCATAAATCAACTTTTGTGCATCATCAAATATATATGGAGTATTGTTCTCAATACCACACAACTATCTGCAAAAAGCTCACCGCGCCTAAGTTGAAATAAAAAATTAAGGTCTCACTGTATACTCTGAGCATTTGTTAGTTGATATGAAACTTTTATTATCATCATGTGAGTCTAATGATCTTTATTGAACTCTTTTTGTAAAATGGGTCGAGCCATATATTTAATCGATGGGTTGTATTTGCGTGTCTTAATCAAGCCAACCCGTTGAATTAGGCCAAGATCTATTGATACGTCCCCAAGATCTTAATTGGTAATAACCTTTCATCACCCTTATTGATGTGTCTTTCCCACATTTTGGCCAAAAGGATATGCCAAATAAGGGACATGGCGAAAACTCTCATGTTTTGAGTTCAAGTCCACTAATTGCATAAAATCCGGATTTAACCAAAGCCAAACCCTCAACAAAAGAATGGATTAAGGTGATAGAGTGTTATTAAGAGACGCTAGGTGTCGGAATTGAAAAAAGTGCTCTGCATCCAAGATTTAAGTTACAACCATGTGCCCAAAGGGCACTGGCTCGACAATATTCTGTTATCCAAAAAAATTGGGATGCTTTATTATATCAAAATTAAAAAAAACACACACACACACAATAAACCTACAGAGAAGAGAAAACCACCAAAAAATTAGCACAACAGACCAATTGTTCCTTTCTGAAACTTCATGCTTTTGTGAAGAAAATTATAAAGAGCAAACATTTTCAAGGATACAACCAGCTCAACTTCTCACATGGTGCCTTGTGTGGATCTTCCAGGGCATGGGTACATATGGCCGGGCCAGGCCCTTTGCGGTGTCTCGATGATACAGACGAATTTCAATCACATCCCCTATCACTTAAAGCTAAACTTTACCCAAAGGAGGAATTACGAATGGCGAGACCAAGAGCTCGATCATTTATGCAAACGAGTAATCATCCATGCAGTGAGTTATCTTTTCTTCTGCAAACACCATCATACTAAATTACAGTAAAATAAAGGCAAACATAGCCTCTACACAAATTCTTGGGAAGTTTTTTTCTGTACCTGAACATTGGATCATATAAGGATTGAACAAAATAGCAAAACGAAAGTGAAACCGCGGAAAATGCTTAATAAGCCCTTGTTGAATGCACTTATGAAGGTGCCATGGAAGCTGATGCATCTTATTGAATCTGCACCACTCACTTGTGTTGAGTTAGCCACCTGGCTTGTTTTATTACTAATCTTCTTGCTGCACACACAATATAATTTATAATTTGTGAGAACAAATCTGTTTTAAGAACATCGACAAATGATCAATTGTTGAATAAGTATAATTCTTGCAGTCGAAATGAAGGCTCAAATGGAGCTACAGACTGAGAGATTACATGCTGATAAATCAATGAATTTCAAGTGGATTTTACTAATGTGCAGTGGTTTATTGGAGCTAAAACTTAATTTTCATATGATCACATAAATAGTGTGAAATTTCTAGAATATAACCAAAAAGACAATCAAGCCAATAATTTCTGAACTAAAGAAAGAGAGGGACAAATGACGGTACAACAAATTACAGAAATTCTGCTCACCTTCCAGGAAATATACAGCTCCCGTGACCTGAAAATACTCGCCCCCAAAGTTAGAAATCAGATTCAAGACAGAATTTCTTATGTGCAGCGAAAAATACATAAAACAAGTTAAGCCTCAAATCTGTATACATCACATTACCTACCGAAAAGTTATTTTCAGAACCATTCCTTTTTTTATCCCATCATAACATGACACGTAGAAGTTTTATTATTTTATTGCGTTACTTCATTTAATTATTTTCACAATCAATGGTTACCAATAAAATTGACTTCTAGTACAGTGCTGAAAATTTATTTTTCAATATCACTGCATTACCTTCGCATTAAAACAGTTTCATTTCATGGGCAACATTAAACTCAAAACAGAAACAATGGTCTTATTATTGTGCTTTTTTTAGCCTGCCCAAGTGGGCACCACCACCCACCAATCTGTGTCTGGAAGCACCAGCTCATATTGTACGATGTACTGTGTAACTATAGTGGCATATCATTAGCCAACTAAGATATTACAATATGAAACAATAACATGTTCCAAAAGCGTAGTGACTAAATAAATAATGTTGCTTGCCCATCAACCATATTGGTTCAAGCATGTTCAAAAATTATACCCTCGACTGTGAATATAAGCTCACTCATACTTTAAGGTTGTAGTATCAGTCATTGGCTTAGAGATCACTAAAACGCATTAATCAGGGAATCACAAAATGGAATTAGATGGTACATACAAAATGCTACATAGAAGAATCTTTTAAACATGACGAGTAATACATGTCATATCACAGCACTGTTTGAACTGCATTAGCCAATTCTATGATGATGACTCGGACAACTCTTGGTGAACCCTCGGAAACGTCATGGGCAACTCAGTTGAGTCACATGAGACTCGTGGGTTAACCTGATTGTCAAACTTTATCAGAATGGGAAAGTTGAGTTGGATACAAATTGGTCTGAGTCATGTTAGTACTGACAAATACTTTGAACCATATGCTCATTGTAACAACTAATCACTGACCATAGACAAGTATGCAGTGCATTATTTTTCTTGAAATTTAAGGTAAAAATAAATATTTGCCCAGTGAGTAAATTTCAATGTAGCACTTACTTGGGTCAGTGGTGGTGATCATGGCCACACCCTTGAAGTCACAAGAACCAGGATCCTTCCCCTCCACCTGGAAATAGCTATCAAATGCATAAGAAGCATGGTTTTTCACATTATTAGGATGGTAACAATCCTCCCCTGGCTGAATCTCTGTACAATTCGCCCTCCCCGGACCACAAGCCCAATCCAATGCTACCTGCAATGTTCTTGCATCAACCCCATCAATGGCAATACAATATGTCTGATTCGTTGTGTCATTAGCAAAAAATGTACCAATTCCAGACACATGAAGCAAGTACACTGCTGTTGAATTCCCATAAAATAGCCCCCAATTCGCCTCAGACACCGGTGGTGCCCTCAAGTCCTCATTGAACAACTCATATACATACATACTGGAAGTGATTTCAGGGCGCAATGGCGTCCCACTACGATCAAAAACATGCTTAATCAAGTTCGAGTTATACGTATTCGCATTGTCAATTGTTGCATAAGGCTCTTTGGAATCACCCTTAGAAGGCCACCCAGTTTCAGTAACAAGAACCACAACATCAGTGAAATTAAGATTCTTCATGGAAACATATACAGAATCAATCATAGCATCAAGAACATTTGCATAGTGAAGCAAAGTGTTAGGATCAACCATTTCTTTAGAGGGTGTCAAGGGCTTAAAAAGTGAATTCTCTAATGGAACAACTCCTTTGTTTTGCATAAACACATAGTAAGGGTACAAATTCATCATCAAAGGCGACTTGGTTCTCGATAAGAATCGCAATAACTGTGAAATTATTGGGGTTAGGGTTCGATTGAAGAAGGCCTGGGAAGGTGGAAATGGGTCAAGAACAAGTGAAGCGGCCATTGGAGTTGAAATCTTGATCTGGGTATGGAGGTTTGAGGCCACTAAAGCACTGTAAAGAGACTCAATTGCCGGCATAAGCAAAGGAGCTGAACTGGGTATGGCGGTCAAGACTTCATCACCGACAGAAATGGCGGTGATGAGGGTTTCTGGGTAGTAGGCAGCGACGTTGCGGCGGACCCATGTGGCGGCGGTGGCGTTGGAGGACCCAATTGCAAGAAGCTGGTTGTTGGGTACACTGACAACGACACTAATATTGGTCTTGGCCAGTACTCTGAGGATTTCATTATCAGCATCATAGAGACGAATGCGCTTGATCTTTTGAAGTTGTAAAAAAGAAACTAAGTCAGCAGGAGAGAGAAAGTTTGATATGTCTGTGCCTATATTCACTCCCACATATGGCTCATCTTGGTCCTCTTGTGCCTTAATACCTGCAAAAGATTACTCTTTCACTTTATGATTGTATCCCATCACTTTCACTCAAAAAAATCCACAATTTCATCCAATTTCTGTGCAAATTGATACATTATATGCATGTATGATGAATTTTTTGAAGTGGGTTTGGGGAAACATACCTGGTCTAAATGTGGAGAGTGCTGTGGAGAAGAGGGAGATTATTAGGAGGAAGAAAGTGAAGAGAGAGAGCCGAGACCTTGCCATTAAAAAGAAGCTTGAGTTTGAAGTCTTCTTTTTTCATCTTCTGCTTCTGGTTCTGGTTCTGGTTCTGGTTCAGCCAAGTCTTGCATTGTATTTGAAGAGTTTCTGATGTTTATGCTGGTGGTTTTAACTGCAAATTAGAGTTAGAGAGGAAACAACAAAGAAGAGTTAGTTGAACTGAACCACTGAAAGTTGAAGACTTGTCAGTTTTGTAAGATCTTGATTAGATTTTGGGCAGTGGTGGAAAAGAGGAGCGCATTTTTATTTTTTATTTTTGGAGCGCATTTAGAGACCGTTACAAGAGGTGTTTATTAGTGAGGCAATAAGGTGTTTGACTGTACCTATTTTTTTATTTTATTTATTTATTAAATAAATTTAAGTTAATATAACAGATAATCATCAAAATTTAATATAAATTTTAAAACTCGAACCTCTAACATCATTGTAAAAATTCGGTCGATATTCTACTAGAGTACTCTGTTCAATGGTTGATTGAATTTTGATTATTTTTCTGAATGACAATAATGACTTTATAGAACGACAGCAAAATTTATGAAAGTTTTATTGCACTTTCTTCTTTGTAATCATATGCAATTATGCATGGTTGGTGCCAAAAATGTTGGCGCGAGTCTATGTAAAAAGGTAAAATTACACTTTCACCTCATAAACTATGACTTCGGTTTTATTTTTGTCTCCATAACTATTCAATTTTCAAAAAAATAGAAGGGAACGTTTATAAAAGACAGAGTACCTTTGGCCAAGCCAAACGTGGTCGAACCGAGTAAGCATCAATATCAGCCGACCAGTATTGAAATCACCTTCGGCAAACGGTTCAACTAGCAAAGCTCTTGAGCTATTGTGGAGACTGAACAAATTAGAAAGGTTCAAACACAAATTTAGTATGGTCTGACTGAAAAATCGGTGTGCCACTCTATTTCAACGAGGGTTCTAAACACTAAAAATCAGGGTACACTAGTACACATCTTTTTCTTCACTAATTGTTTGCTTGATTTTAAATCCTTTAATGATTTAAGTATCAGAGTATTTTTGATTGGCAAATCACATTCTTTAACAGCTTGTCCATCTTATTAGGGGAAGGTGCACCCAATTTGCTTGATTTTAATTCCCAAATCAACCATCATTGACTTCGTCGTTAGTGAGATCCGAAGTTTTATTCTCTTGCATTTTCCAAATCAATTTAACGAAATTTTAATGAATTTTTCTTAGTGTGCAGTGGTTTAAATGGGATAAGAATTAGAGAGGAGTGTAACACTATTTTCTACATGGTCACTAAACAAAGTGTGAAATTTCTAGATCATCACAATTGTTCCACTGTGCAATAGTATAATCCTTCATTTTAGGAGATGAATTACTAGTTTTACTTCAATTTTGATTACATTATAAAAAAAGTCAAAAGGAAAAAAAAAAGAGAGAGAGAGGTGCTCAATTCTAATAGCATTTTATACATACATTTTGAGACTACTTGGACAAGTAATACACATTTGCATTATATAAGGATGTAATTGAGGTGAGTGTAAGTTTATCGTCATTGAGTACGAGTATTTCAGTAACACAATCTTAGAAATAAGCTTGAAGGTTTTCCTAAAGAAAGTTCAGATCTAGAGGACGTCACATTCTACACTATCAATTCTTTCATACCTTGTCAAACGCGTATAACCTAATTTTTCTCAGTCAATGATCCTACTCTTTTAAGCTTTGATTCTTTTGAGATTGAGGATAGAATTATGTTAGAATACCCATTATAGTTACAGATTTGGTTATTGGAATACAACACTTACTTCCAATTAATATTAGTGCAGTTCAAATCGCCTCCTGAGACGGTCTCGGGCAAGCAAGCTCACCCAGCAATAAAGTTTCTCTTTGCACTGCCACCGAAACGTATGTTCAAAAAAATTACATTCAGGTGGTCTAAAATTTGTCACTTAATTACTCAGATTTTCTAATATTTAAAATATTACGCATAGACCTCTTAAGGTTTGTATGCGCATAACATTTAGACCTCTGCCGTCAAATATCCGTTAATATATTCGTTAGTAAATTATACTCAGACCCCTTGAAGTTTGTAAGAATATAATATTTAGATTCTTCAAGTTTAAAATATTATACTTATACAAATAATACTCTAATTAAAAATAAAATATCAAATATTTTAAATTTTACATCCTAAATTCATGATTTATTGTATCATTTATTGAAAAAAATCAAAAATAAAAAGTTAATTAGTATATAATTATACTATCTATTGGAATAAAATTTACAAAATCAAACAAGAGGTCTAAGTCATTCATAATAGAACTAGGGGTAACTCGTGTCTGAATGCACGGTACAACGTAAATCAACTGATTAATTTGGAGAAGTGACGGAGCCAAAAATATGATTTAGGGTGGAGACACTTTAAGTATAATAGATAAAAATAATGTAATATATTTATATTTTTTAAAAATTCATTAAACATAAAAAGAGTTTGTTTGAAAAAAATTAATAAGATAACATCTATACATAAAAGGGATCAATTATATAATTTATTTGATACAAATAAAAGCAATATTCTATAATTTTTAATCTTCTTATAAATTCTATATTTTATTCATTTTTTACTATATATTTCAAAATTTCTGAACCAAATGAGGCTTCAACAAATCATACTAATACTCTAAGGAATAATTTTAATTTCTTAATTTTAAGAGATTTGGTATGGACTTTTTGTTTTTATTTTTTTGTTCTAGTACCCAACTTATTTGAACCAATTAATACTATTGGAACATAATTTAAGGACATAATTTGGGGATTTAATATATTATGACCACTAAATTGATAGTATTAGAACTTAGTGATAATTTAATATTATGACTCACTGATAATCTAATTATCATAATCATTAAGCACCAAAATTATATCCTTAAATTATGTTTTGGTAGTATTGTTTATTTTTATAAATCATTACAGTGGTCTCAATTAATCCAAAAATATATATAAAACATATATAATTAAAAAAAAAATCCAAGGTGGCCCAAGCCCCTCCTCCCTCCACCACTGCTAGAGTACCCTCTGAATGAATCGGCACATGAATGAGATTTTGATTCCACAATTAAAAAAAGCAACCACTAGGTCCACTCGAGCAAAAGATAGTTAGGTTATTGCTAATGATTAAAGGTGATCATAGACAATTGATAAAAAAAAATTGTCTATCCAAAGGTGCACATTGCAAACGTAATCTAAAAAATTGATTAATGAGAAAGGAAAAATTAGAAAGGTTCAAACACAAATTTGGGAAAGTCTGGTTGAAAAATTAGTGTGCCACCCTATTTCAATGAGGGTTCGAAACGCTAAAAATCGGGGTACACTAGTACACATTTTTTTCTTTTACAAATTATTTGCTTAACTTTAGAGCCTTTAATGATTTAAGAATCAGAGTGTTTTCGATTGAGAGATGATATTCTGTAACAGTTTGTCCATATTATCAGGAGAAGGTGCACCCAATTTACTTGATTAGAGTCTTTTAATTTCCAAATCAACCATCATCGATTACATTGTTATTGAGATCCAAAGTTTTATTCTCCAACATTTTCCAAATCAATTTAACGAAATATTTGTAGATTTTTCTTAGTGTGCAGTGGTTTAATGGGATAAGAATTAATTAGAGAGGAGCCTAACACTATTTGCTACATGGTCACTAAAAGTGTGAAATTTCTAGATCATCTCAATGGTTCCACTATGCTACAGTATAATCCTTCATTTTAGGAGATGAATTACTAGTTTTACTCTCAATTTTGATTACAATATTAAAAAAAGTAAAAAGGATAAAAAAAAAAAAGAGACACGCGCAATTCCATTAGCATTTTATACATATATTTTGAGACTACTTGAACATGTAATAGACGTTTGCATTTTATAAGAATGTAATTGAGGCAAGTGTACATTTATTTTCATTGAGTACGAGTATTTCAGTAACATAAATAAGTTTGAAAGTCTTCTTAAAGAAAGTTCAAAGCTAGAGAACGTCACATTCTACATTATCAATTCTTCTTTATCTCGTCAAACACGAACAACCTAATTTTTCTCGGTCAATAACCCTACTCTTTAAGCTTTTATTCTTTTGAGATTGCTTTAACGACGGGATAGAATTATGGCTGAATACCCATTATCGTTACAGATTTGATTATTGGAATACAACACTTACTTCCAATTAAGATTATTGCAGCTCAAACCGCCGCCTGAGATGGCCTCGAGCAGTCAGGCAAGCAAGCTCACCCAGCAATAAGGTTTCTACTTGCACTGCCACAGCAACATATGTTAGAGATAATTACATTTAGACCTTCTATAGTTTGTCATTTAATTATTCAGATCCCTTGACATTTAAACTATTACACACAGACCCTCTAAAATTTGCATGCACATAACATTTAGACCCCTGCCGTCAAATGTCTATTAATATATTGGTTAATAAATTACACTCAGGCCCCCTGAAGTTTGTAGGCGTATAATACTTAAATCCTTAGGTTTAAAATGTTATACTTAGACAAAAAAAACTCAAATTAAATATCAAATATTTTAAATTTTACATCCAAAATTCATGGTCTACTGTATCATTTATTGAAATAAAATAAAAAATAAAAGTCAATTTTTTATATAAAAAAATCATAATTAATATACAATTATACTATCTATTGGATTAAGATTAAAAAAATCAAACAATTGATCTAAATCATTCATAATAGAACTAGAGGTAACTCGTGTATGAAGGCACGGTACAACATAAACCAACTGATTAATTTGGAGAAGTGAACAGTAAAAATCCCTGATAACAGTAACAGAGCCAAAAATATGATTTAGGGTAGAGACACTTTAAGTATAATAGATAAAAATAATGTGATATATTTATATTTTTAAAATCGGATTTGATACTAAAAATTTCATTAAACATAAAAAGAATTTGTTTTAAAAAAATTAATAAGATGATATCTATACATAAAATGGATCAATTATATAATTTATTTCATACAAATAAAAGAAATATTCTATAATTTTTAATCTTCTTATAAATTTCATATTTTATTCATTTTTTGTTATATATTCCATAATTTTTTAACCAAATGAGGCTTCAACAAATCATACTAATGCTCTAAAGAATAAATTTTAGTTTGTTATTTTTAAGAAATTTGGTATAAACTTTTTGTTTTTGTTTTTTTGTTCTAGTATCCACCTTATTTGACTCAATTAATGCTATTGGGACATAATTTGTAGATTTAATATATTATGACAATTGGATTGATAGTGTTGAGACACAATGATAATTTAATGTTACGAGTCAATGATAATCTAATGATCACAATTATTAAATCCCAAAAATTATATCCTCAAATTATGTCTCAATACTATTGCTCGTTTTCATAAATCATTATATTGGGTCCAATTAATTCAAAAAAATATATAAAACATATATAATTAAAAAAAAATCCAAAGTGCCACTAGGCCCCTCCTCCCTTCACCACTACTAGAGAGGGGATGTGAAGAGAGAGAAGAGAAAGGTAAAATTAAATCTAAATGGTTGTGAGAGAGATGTTGGTTGGCGTTAGATAAGTTTATTTGAAACCGTTGGATAAGTTAGTTGCAACCGCTATGTTTTATATTATAAATATTATAGATAAATCTACGAAATATGATAGAATTGACTTTAAAAAAATATTAATTTAATTAGTACAAGTTATTACAAAATTATTAATTTATAAGAATATATTAGCGTTGAATTTTTTTAAGAGAGAAAAAAAATTAGTCTTGAACTTTTGATTCAAGATGTGTAAGACGTGTTAGTTTGAGTTAATTAATTAAATAAATAAAATTAAAATTAATTATATTCAATATAAATGTGTTAAGCAGCGCCCTTATTTTTCTTATATGTTAAATAGATGAGTTTTTTTCAATCAAAATGTTATCATTGTATCTTATAAAAATTCAAAATGTTATACTAGACAGATGATATTAATTACAAATTTGACCCATTTAATTATTATGTCAGAAAAAATCATGTGTTCCAAGATCAGTAATAATCGTTGACCTGTTAGAAAGGAAAAAATGGTAAATTCTTGACCGTTTGATGAATGAAATTGAGACTGTAGTATGTGTTCCAAAATTAGTCGTAATCGTTGACCGGTTGAGGGGAAATATTAAGGAAAAAATAATAATTTATTAACCATTGGATAAATGAATTTGAGACTGTATGATGAATTTGTTGAAGTCACCCTGTTTTAGATTATAGATATGACTTTTACAACTAAATTTCATGTTCTATTATGTAATTTATTGAAATAAAATAAAAAATAAATTTTAATTTTTTCTTAAAAAAATCTTATGTAGTGTACAATTATACTATCTATTGGAATAGACTAAAAAATCAAATAAGGGGTCAAAGTGTAATGAAAACAATATATTCTAACTTTAATTTGGGTAATTTGATACTCTAATTTGGTCGTTTAAACGACCAAATTAAATTCCAATAGATAGTATAATTATATAGTAATTATGATTTTTGTAGAAAAAAATAAATTTTTATTTTTAATTTTATTTCAATAAATGTTATAATATAACATAAATTTTGGGTATAAAATTTAAAATATTTGATATTTTATCTTTGATTTGAGCATTTTTTTGTCTAAGTATAATATTTTAAACTTGATAAGTGTAAGTATTACATACTTACAAACTTCAAGAAGTCTGAATATAATTTATTAATACATATACTAACGGATATTGACGACGAGAGTTTAAGTGTTATGTGCGTATAAACTTTAAGGAGTTTATGTGTAATAATTTAAATGTCGAGGAGTCTGAGTGTAATTCTTCCCATATGTTACTAGAGTTCCATACATGGGCGGAGCCGGATCAGGGTGGACACTTGGCCCCCTCACTTTTGGACCACCTTAGATGAGGACGCATAAAATTATTTTATACATTATATTTGTTCCCCCGAAATTTTTGAAAATTTCAATGGTTTTAGTCTTTTTTTTTTAAAATAAATTAGTGAACTACTAATCGTCTAAAATATGTTAGTTTTGGATTAAGTCAATGATGTATTTTTATATTGATGAATATACAATATTTCTATTTATCTAACATAATGTTCGTTATTTTTTAAGAACAAATTTTAGTTCTCACTTACCATTTTTTAAATAATAGTAACTTAATAAAATACGATTGTATACAACAGACAAAAGTTTGTAACCCAAAATATTTCAAACTATTTCAAATAAGAAATCTCTCTATAAGATGATAATGATCTCAACCAAAATTTACAACTAAATAAAGAATAATTTTACTACGGACTTGTGATTGTGCGCATTGATAAAAAATAATGAAAAATTAATTTACATTTAATTCATATACGAAATTTTAAAGATTTTAAAAAGTTTTTTATTTTATTGAAATATATAATTAGGTTAAAAATGTATTATTTTTTGTGTCTTTTTGTTAGGATTTTATTTTGGTTAAATAAAAATTGAATTTACTATTTCACAATTCTTATTTTTTTGTCATTCTTGGACTGATTTTTTTTGTATCAATTTCGGCTAAATATTTTTTTATACCAGTTAAATTTTGCCCCTTCATAGACATTCATGGCTTTGCCCTTGGCAATGTACATTTTTTTTAGCATTTTTTATGTTAAATGGACTTTATGTATTAAATATAATATAATAAATATAAATATATTATATAGTGTGATTGATTAAAAAAAAAAAAATTATAGTGCGTAATTAAAGAGTCCATCCTAATCAAAACTCTTAGATTCACCCCTGGTCCCACCATAGACATCTTCATGGGCTTTTGTTTAGTTGAGGATAACTACTATAACATAGCAAGTCAATGACTCAAACATCGAACAAAATAAGATCTCTCATTTGGCACAAATCAACTCTTCAGCCTTGACTTTCATTTCACAGAGCCAATTCAACACTAATTCAATCACACTCAACAAAACTGTTTTCCCATATGGAATTCTTACCAGCCGAGAAACCAGAATTTTACGAAAAAAAAATAAAAACACTATTTATCGACAATATAAAAGAACGCCCGATGCATGCATAGCCATAGGTGTTAGAATTGGAACAGGCAATGAAGCTGCGGATGTTGAAATTTCGGTGCACTTCTCCATCTTTCCAGCTTGCCGTCATGCAACTCTGAGTCCACCTTCCGATTGCTTGCACTGGTTGTGGTTGCATCCTTCAAGAATGAATAAGAACCTTGAATCTCCCCCTCAAATGAGTTGAAATGTCATTTGCATAAATGAGGAGCAATTTTTATCACCGGATGGCATTCACAAAAGCCATCAATGAATCAACATCTCTCTTCTCCGAGGGATACTTAATGGGTCGTGAAGAGTGACTAGGGAAGAACAGTATAGTCGGGAAGCTACCAAGCTGCAATTCTTTCTGTGCAAAAGCCTTCTGCTCACCATCTGCCCTGAACTTTCCCACCTTTACACCTGTCCCTGCCAATTTCTCGGCCAATTCAACGTATGATCCTTCCATTGCCTGCCCAAAATTAACAAATGTTTGTTAGGATGATCCACAAATCAACGTCATTACTAATAATAACAGACAATGAGACCATTTTTGTTTGTTGTAATTGTTTACCTGGCAAAATTGGCACCAAGGTGCATACAGCACAACAAGCCAAGGCTCTCTTCGGTTCTGCAATTTCAACAAGTTCTCTACACCAGGCCTACTCAAGCTTACTATCTTCTCAGTGTCGAAAATATCAGCAACAGTGGCACTTCCATTAGCATGGACATCCCCATTTCCATTACCATTTAGTTGGGCTGCTTCTTTTAAATTTCCTTTGTGTAGGCCACATTCCTTAGCTTTGGCGTCCTCCCACCACCACCTTCCTTCTCTCTCATGCTGCCCTGGTAGGACAGGCCGTGTGCACGGCTCACACCCGATTGAGATGTACCCATTCGCGTGCAACGAATTCACGGGCACCTTCATGGTGCGGAGGAAGTTCCATACGTCTTTACCATCAACATTGGCCAATGGATTCCACTTCACTAAGCTGCCAACCCCACCATCCATTCCCTCAAAAGCAGGATCCACCTGCACCACCGGAATTTCTGACCTCGTCCCGGGGGATTGATCTTTCCTTTGCCCGGTTATCCAGGCGCGTAACCCCTTAAGTGCCCTTCTCAGTGGTCTGACCTTTCTCACACGGCAGCACTCCTGATGACCATCTTCATAGAAAGAGAATAGTCCCTTGCTCCGTACTAAGGCCTGAACTTCAACAGCATCTGGGAACATATACTCGATCCGGATACCATAATGTTTCTCAACTTCATCGAAGAATTTATATGTTTCTGGATTAAGTCTACCGGTATCTAGGCTGAAAACCCTAAATGGTCTTCCAGTTAATTGCGCATACTCGATCAAAGCAACATCTTCAGCACCACTGCATAAAAATAAATAATTATTCAGAAACCAGATTTTAGAAAAGATGTGGGTAAAAACAAGCAATGTTCAGGCGGGTCGTTTAAGACATCTCATTAGTAAGCCGGTTCGGGTTGATTTATCAGATTCAGATATTATTGATCGATTTGGGTGTATATACAGAAATCTTTCTAGTATCATAGCGAATCCTAAAACAAGTGTTGTATCGAATAAAGTATATACTTCAATTTTCTTTCAGCAACTAGTATGAAGTATCAATGTATCTTCCATCCATCAAGTATCTCAAAAGTCTCTCTATAGCAACTCACCAACAATCTTTGATTAAGCCAAACTTTATTTGAATTCATCTGAATAAAAGTGAATCACCAAGAAAGAATACCTGAAAGCAATAGCAATGTCGTTCCCAAATTTCTCAAGAGCTTTATCGATGACCTCTAGAGGGGAAGCATTTTCAAGCTCCTTAGCTAGTTTCCCATAATCCTCCACCTCTACTTTCTCCTCCTCCACCACCACTGTAAATTCACCACAAGACAAGGGAAACCGGTCAATTCACATCCATCTAAATTCTGAACCTATTCACCACTCAAAAACTTTCAAAAAAGTTGCGGCAACCCATAATAACCCACCATTAACTCATATCCACACATTCATAACATGTGAGTGTGTGACAGTGTGCGTTAGAGAGAGAGAGAGAGAACGCACAAGGAGCAACCATGGTTGCTGCTGAAGGAACAATGTAATCATTTCGCTTTGGCTCAGCATTCAATGGCTTCACTGCACACTTTCTTCTAGAAGAATTCACAGCCATTGATGGAAGATGAGACCTCTCCAAAGGTTGAAATGAACCAAAATGTGAAGCTGCAAACAAAGTAAACAAAACCCCAAAACACCCAAATCAAAACCTGAAAACCCATGAATCCAACAAAATCAAATCTAAAAATAGCAATAACTCCCACAAAAAAACCATGTTTATACCAGCAAATTCAACTGTATTTTAAGTACCTCTGGGTTGTTCATAGGCAGAGAAAGAACTTGAAACTGCAGCAGATGAAGTAAAAGCTAACGACGCCATTAGAGATCTTCTGAAGCTTTTCTCTGTACCAAAAAAATTATGTGTTTGTTTGGGTGATTTTGGGTTTTGTTGTTTGAAAATTTTTCGCAGTGTTTGGGCTGAGAGAAAACAGCGGAGCTGCGGAGGATTAATATAGGAGAGAGGGCGGCCTTTGGGTACATTGAACCTGGACGGGTTTTGGGTTTGTAAGTAAAACGACATGTGGTGTATGACGTGGCGATATATTATTAGTTAAAGGTCAGTTTCGTAGCTCAGCACTTATGTCATGTGGCGAGCCGAAGAGCCGTGGCTGAGAAAGACTAACTATTCGTCACCTGTCAATAAGGTTCTTAGATGCTTCTTGGATCTTTCTTTTCATCCACACCTATTTATAATTTTAATTTATTTCTTTTTTTTTTATTTCTTTTTTTAATTATAATATTTTTAATTACACGTATTTTAAACTCTCAATTATATAAACTCAGAATACAAATAATTGCTTATGATATTTGCATTTAAGACCAAATCTAACCATAAATATTTTTGGAAGATTCGAACTTGAAATATCAATTACTTGAAGGGTTAATAATATTATTTATCTAATATTACAGAGAAAAAGTTGAATTATATATTTATAAAAACATAACAACGATTGAATTAATCAATTTTTTTTAATAATGCATAATTCATCAAAAGAATTTTTTTTCTAAAAATATTTTGTCTACATTGTTCTTAATGTTAAATAATTCAACTAACACACTCTAATACTAGACAACTCTCTTAACTCATATCTACCGTTGTCTTCTCTCCCCCTTTTCTATTATTTTTTTCTATGATCAATTTTTAATTTTTGTAATTACAAAATGTCTTCAAGTTCGAGTTGTTGGTACAACGTTATATCCAAGATAAGAAGATTTTTTTTTTGTTATTCATACAAGAAGGGAAGTTTTTTAAGAGTTAACTACATAGATGATCCCTAAATTATGGCATTTATGTTGTGTCAATTAAATTCATGAACTAATTTCTGTGTTGATTTAGCTCATCAACTTCGAAATTTGATTCCATGTGACCCTTTTGTCCAATTTCGTTGTCAACTTTGATGGAAAGTCTTATGTGTACGTCACGTGTATGGTCCTAACTATTCTAATTTTGGACTCATGTAATGTGCATGTGAGAATGTTTGTCAAAGTTAATAACAAATTTGAAAGAAAGTGTCACATTGAATCAGATTTCATAATTGATGAGTTAAATTGACACAAAAATTAGTTCAATAGTTTAATTGACATAGATGGCATAGTTTAAATGTCATATGTGTAATTATCTGTTTTTTGAAAATTAGAATATGGCAAGTTGAATTTCTTGATTTTGTCAAATTAATTTTTTGGCAAAGGAAATTGAACGATTACATGAGGTTTCACTCCAAAAAATTGCTAGTATGATTAAAATTGATTGAGTGGATCACCTAGGGGTGTTCATGAGTGGGGTTACCTATGGATCTCGTTACCCGTTCAAAATGAGTTTTGAAATTTGATAGGCCTTATAGTTGATCCGCTCGAGCCCAAATCCAATATTCTTAAAAAGAGAGTTTGGGTTTGCCCCCAAACCCATTACCTTGCTTGAAGCCCAGCTTAATAGTCCGCCCGGGAAAAAAAAAAACCCATTAAAACTAGGTCTAAGAGCCCGTCCGCCCCACCTTTTCTTTGAAAAAAAATTATACTTTTAGACCATTAAATTTGAAACTTTGAAATAAATCTTTCAATGTTAGAATATAAAATTTTAAAAATTTAGATACTATAAAAAATATATTATTTTCTTTTTAATGTATTAAGCATACAAATTTTAAAGAGTAACGTAATGCAAGTGATAGATAAGTGCGTATGTGTCAACCTAATTAGGATGTATTCATTTTATTGGATATAATTTATCCCCTAATAAAAAATTAAATTATTAATTATTTTATTTTTTGTCTATTTTAACTCTACTTTTGATTTAAAAATATAATTTACACAAATATTAAGTTACAAAAATATTCATTATTTTAAAAGAAATTGTATATAAAAAAGTTCGTGCAGGCCCGCCCAATAAGTTCGCGAGTTGGGCTGCAAATACTTTATTCTTACCTTAAGTTTGGTCCTGCCCCGCTCGATAACTTTCTTAGGTAAGGGTTTGGATCTACATTGTCTAGGCTCGGTCCAAAAGAATTTAGCGAGACTTGCCCTAGGTGGCCTGAAAATATTCACGGGCCTAGCCCTCCTCGGCCCATGAACACGCAGACCTCCTGACATTTAAAATATTACATAAAGACCCTTTCAAGTTTGTACATACGTGACACTTAGGCATCTACTATAAATATATTCGTTAATAAATTACACTCAAACCCTCTGAAGTTTAAGAGGTTTAAAGTATTATACTTAGATCAAAAATACTTCAATCAAAGATAAAATATCAAATATTTTAAATTTTATAATTAAAAATCATGTTCTATTGTATTTTTTATTGAAATAAAATCAAAAATAAAAATTCATATATTGTCTATTGGAATTTAATTTGGTTGTTTAAACAACCAAATTAAAATATCAAACTACCCCAATTAAAGTTAAAAGATATTGTGTCCATTACAGTTGGATCATTTATTTAATGTTTTAGTTTTATTTTAATAGATAGTATAATTATATACTAACTATGATTTTTTTTAAAACTAGATTTTTATTTTTGATTTTATTTCAATAAATGACATAATAGAATATGAATTTTGGATGTAAAATTTATTTTCTATTATGAATGACTTAGACCACTTGTTTGATTTTTTTCGTTTTATTCTAATAGATAATATACTTTTATACTAATTATGATTTTTTAAGAAAAAATTAAATTATTATTTTTAATTTTATTTCAATAAATGATACAATAGAAAAAAAAATATTTGACATTTTATCTTTGATTGAAGAATTTTTGGTCTAAGTATAATATTTAAACTTAAAAGGTCTAAGTATTATATACTTACAAGTTTTAGGGGGTCTAAGTGTAATTTATTAATAGATATATTTACAGCAGATGTGTAAGTGTTATGTGCGTACAAACCTCAGGGCCAGCGGATTTGTGTATAATATTTCAAATGTCATGTGATCTGAGTGATTAAGTGATAAATCTTAGAGTGTCTGAGTGTAATTATCTCATTCTTTTATTGTTCAGATTTTATGGCTTGTAAGGGCAAAAAATTATTATAATGGCAAATGGAATTCAATCAAATATTCAATTTGGCACCATTAGATTTCATCATTCCACAAAAAAATGTGACCGAGAAGACATTCCTAATGTCACTAGTCCAGATAGTACGGTTGAAGTCTTAAGTTGGAATCTCTTAAAATACATTATCATTCATTCAATAAACATAATTTGCAAGTAGAGTCTGTCTAATCCAGTCGGCAGAGCACAAGACTCATTACCTTATAAAATTCTTACGGATGGTTCTCTTAATTTTATAAAACTCTTATGGTTGGTTTAAGAGCATCTTCAAGGGGAGTTGTCATTTTTAGAGTGTCAAATATCATTTTATTACAACTTTGAACAGTGTTTTGATATCTCTGAATTATAAATCTGCTTCAATGGTAAGTGTCAAAATAGGGCGTTATTTCTTATTTTTATTCATCAATCTATAAAAATTGTTGGATCTATAGTCATCTAACGGTTTACATTCACCATACCATTTGCAACATCTCACTTTCTTTCTCCAGAGTTGCCAAAAATGTCACCCCAACCCCCCTTGATGTCATTTTTCAACCCCATATACCATCCCATTTGAAGTGAACATTTTTGAATTTGGGGTGACATATGGGATATGCCACCTCCCTTGGAGTTGTTCTAATGACTGAATCTATTTTATGATAATTTAGAGGTCTAAAATTTATATTTCTCATACCCTTTTAATTCTTTATGGAATATATTTTAAATTCGTTTGAATTACGTTGGTCAGTATTTGAATTTGAAAGAATAGTTGACACAAACTTAAATATTTTGTAATAAAAAAAAACATAATTTATAGGTAATTGTTGATTTCTTGAACTTTATAATGCTACAAAATTAAAAAATAAGTGATTGAGATGGTTTTGGATTCTTAAAAAAAAAAAATCCATCTTGATGGATTAAATTAATGAGGATGGTGCAATGGGATATGATGAATTATAAAGTGAATGCAATATACCTAGTTGTCATATGTCAAAAAAAAATCCTTGTTGGAGTATTAGAAAGAATAAAGTCTATTAAAAGGAGCAGGCTACGGTACATCTATGGAAATTTCGGTATGGTACCAAAATTTTCAAGCTACTACTTCAATGGTATACAAGTTACTACTTTAATGGTAAAATTTACTAAATTTATGGATTATTTACAACTTTAATTTTATGAATTTTAATTTAATTTTAATGTTATGAATTTTAATTTAATGTTAATTTTATGAATTTTAAATTTAAATTTAATTTTATGAATTTTAAATTAATGTTAATTTTATGAATTTTAATTTAATTTGAATTCTATGTATTTTAATTTAATTTGAATTTTACGAATTTTAATTTAATTTGAATTTGGATTTTTTTTCAATTTTTTAAAAATTAGATTTGATCGATCAAAATCATATTTCATCGATCATTGATTATTAATCCACTTTTCGTTGTAAATATTTTTACAAATGTAATAAACAATTCATTAAAATTATAAATATTCCCATAAATGTAGTAAAGAATCAATTGAAGTTGTAAATATTCCCATAAATGTAGTAAAAAATTCATTGGTGTTGTAAATATTGACATAAAAGTAGTTCATGATCGATCAAATTGGATCCATTGAAGTTGTAAAAATTTCCACAAAATTTGTAAACATACCACTGATGTTATAAATATTCCCACAAATTTAGTAAATATACCACTGAAATTATAAATATTCCCACAAATTTAGTAATTGATCCATTAAAGTTGTAAATATTGCCTTAAAAGTCAATAATGACGGCTATTCTTTATGTCCTTTCTATCATTTCAATATCTTGTCCGGTGTCATTTCAATGCCATTAAAGTTATAAATAATCCATAAATTTAGTAAATTTTACCATTAAAGTAGTAACTTGTACACCATTAAAATAGTAGCTTAAAAATTTTAGTACCATACCGAAATTTCTATGGATGTACAGTAGCCTGCTCCCTATTAAAGTGTGTGGGGATTATATTTGACTGGCAATGGACCCCACACTGAATAATGGTAACATCATTAATAGTGGATAGGACAGAGAAATGATTTTCCGTTCACTTTATTATGGGAAGCTCTACGGTACCACCGGTCAAAATTTGGTACGGTACAGAAAAAAAAAAGTATGGTCCTCAATTTTTATTATTAAATATTAAAAAATTATCCACTAAAGATGGGATAATTTTATCAATTTTTTTAAGATCGATCTTAATTGAGTAAAATTGTCAAGAAAAAAATAATTGACATTGAAATCGATCTTAATTAATCATGATCGATCTTAATTGAATAGAATCGCAAATAAAAAAAAATAACATTGAGATCAATCTTAATTAATCATGATCGATCATGACTATTAAATGTTATGTTAGTAATTACAAAAACAAAATTATTACACTTTAGATAAAATTATCACCTTTAAATGTAAGATACAAACTTTTTAGATAAGATTACGACAATTAAAAATAAAATTACTATCTTTGAAAGTGATGTTATAACTATTTATGGTAAAATTATTATATTTAAGGTTATGTTACAAATATTTAGAGTTAGGTTACAAATAGTAAATGTAAAAATGCCAGAAAAAATGACGATTGAGAAAAAATGGTACAATTTTTATTGGCAAAGTTATCGCACCTTTAATGAGTAACTTTTTAATATTTAATGGCAAAAATTGAGGGCCACACATTTTTTTTGGTACAGTACCAAATTTTGACCGGGCAATTTTTACATATATTTAATTAGCATAAAATATGTACTTCGATAGTCTGAAAAGCGAGAAAATTATAAAAAAACTCTGGCCTATAAACAAGCCCAAAAAACAAATGGATGGGGTCTTGAGTAGTGATTTTCAGTCCATTAAATCAATGTGGCTGTTCAATTAATGCCCATGAGATCGGTTTGTTAAGTCGGACACAGGCCTCCGATGAATTTCTGTCAAAAAATTTATTATAATCGATTCGATTAACGGCCCAACTAATTCTCAACCCCATACCTATGTTTTCACCAAAAAGAAAAACAAAAAAATGATTTCTAAACATGGCCCTAGATAATTCACGTTAAAAAATGGGAGAAGAATCATTCGAAAATGTCGGTTCCATGATAACTACCATCCAATGGGCTTTTTCATGAATCATCACTTATACGAAAGGAATCAAAGCTACCCCTATGTCCGAAATACATACTAAAGTAGCCATTATGGTAACAACAACTTTTATCCACCACCTTTGAGCTGGACCACCCCTCCCCTGCATTTGAAACTGCATTGACACATCAAGCAAAATATAAGGGTTTGTCTGATTAGCAAGAGCTGGACCACCCCTCCCCTGCATTTGAAATTGCATTGACACATCAAGCAAAATATATAAGGGTTTGTCTGATTAGCAAGAGCTGGACCACCCCTCCCCTGCATTTGAAACTGCATTGACACATCAAGCAAAATATAAGGGTTTGTCTGATTAGCAAGAGAATGGTAGAAAAAAAGAGAAAAAGAAAAATTATGACTTTTGTTTAGTAAGAAACGAAAGTTTTTCGGAAATTTTTTTTTCTAATATGATCAAATTTTTTCATATTTGATAATTTTTAATTTCCCATAAAATTTGCAAGAATTTTTTTTTCCCGTGAAACTGGTTTATCTGTTTTATTGTTTACCATTTTCCCGTATTTTAACACATTACAACTCTTCTCAGCACTATAGATAATTCAGACAATTAAATAAAATTTCTTGTAACTTTTTTACTTTCCAAATTACAAAATAATTTTTTTTACAAAATTTTTATCATAATTAAACACAAATAAATATATATATATTTTTCTACTTTCTTTCCATTCACTTCATTTTCTATCATTTCTATATTCTATCTCTTTCTCTTTTTAACCCCACAAACCTTAAGGATGACAGATATTTCTCCTCGTCAAATGCGATAAGCCTTTGTTCACACCCACATTTCAAGGGCTTTCGCTACTGTCCTTCACTGATAACGCACTCTCTTTGGTACTCTCTCTCTCTCGTTCTCTCTGTGTTGAATTCAGTTCTGAAGTGAGGATTCTTTGTGGTTACTGTATTTGTGATGACCATATGTTTGTTAATTGTATCACTTTTCTTTTTTGTCATGATTTGTAGCCGAGTAAGCACATTTGATCGATCATGGCTGAGGCACCTGCGATTCCGTGTGATGAATTGTTGGAATTTCCAAAGAAAGATAAGCGTCGCTTCTTACATGCTGTTTATCGTGTCGGTGACCTTGATCGCACCATCAAGTATGTGTGTCCAATAAAATTGGCCTTACCAACTCAAAAATCATAGCAGAAAAAAAGAATAAAAGGGACTATTGGCTTCGATCTAATAGTGAATTTTCAATTTTTTTTCCTTGGATTCTCTCATTTTAGCTTTGATGCGTAATCAGGTTCTACACTGAAGGTTTTGGGATGAAGCTGTTGAGGAAGAGAGACATTCCGGAAGAGAAATACTCGAATGCTTTTCTTGGGTTTGGCCCAGAAGAGTCCAAATTTGTTGTGGAGTTAACATACAGTATGTCTAGATTCCTATCATTCTCTTTCTTCAGTTTTTCAGTTTTTCTCTTCAATTTACTACATGCTGCAGTTCTCTCTATTGATTGTTCACTGAATACTCAATAAGCTTTTGGAGTCAGTTCTTCAAAAGAGGAAGTTTTGAGTGCCACCCCCACACCCCCCAAAAAAAAAAAAACATTAAAGAAGACTCAAATGGGGTATTTACAATTCAGTTTTAACAAGAAACAAACAAAGGGAAGTGGGCCAGAGAGCACTTTTAATATATGGTGAATGAAGTTCGACATTTTTTTAATTATAGATGGTGTTTGAGCAAATGGAAAAGAATCATCTTAGCTGTACTTTTAGGGCTGTAACTACGAACTTTATTCTCTTTACATTTATTCAATTAATCTATGGTGTCCGGTGGTTTTTTTTTTTTTGTGCTGCTGTACAGACTATGGAGTGGATAAGTATGACATTGGAACAGGCTTTGGGCATTTTGCTATTGCGACCGAAGATGTAAGTGGTGTTTTAGGAATTTAATTTTTCTCGAACATGGTTTAATTTCTCGTTGATTGCCTCATAAACACACTTTCAGGTCTACAAATTCGTTGAAAATGCGAGAGCCAAGGGTGGCAATGTCTTACGGGAGCCAAGTCCAGTAGGTGGAAAGAGTGTCATTGCTTTTGTGAAAGATCCTGATGGCTATGTTTTTGAGATAATCCAAAGAGGTCCTACTCCTGAACCACTTTGTCATG
>CM042188.1:1205486-1219979 GCA_023539305.1 Ilex asprella
CAATAATTGATTAATCATATTATCTCTGTTACTTATCCTCCAATTCCTATTTGTGCCATTTTTGGTCTTGTGTATAATGGCACAAGTTGCAAATTTTTCTTTCTGTTGGGTAGTTTAATATCATCTGTTTATTTTGTCTGGGTATGTGGATCTTGTTTGGGACTTTCAGCTCTTATCTCTAGAATTAATTGTCAGCTGATGCAAGTTGTTTTTTAAAGATGCAATTTGATTCCAGGAGCAAATAAATGCAAGTGGAAAATTTGCTTGGTGGCTTTTAACTCTAACCTACAGCAAAATGCAATTTTTGGAATACAACCTTTTTGTTGATAATCTTGATAGGATAGTAACAAGTACTAGTCAATTACTGATGTTATACTTCATAAGCATGTTGGAGATATATAATTTTGTTTGACGCTGCTCTGTATAATTATACAATTCAAGTACATTTATGTCATTTTGATTTGTCCATTTATGCAGGCTTTGGGGATGAAACTTCTGAGGACGATTGATAGACCAGAGCAGAAGGTGTCCACTGTTTAACTGTGGTTTCCCTTTGGGGTCAGGTGGCAAAAGTAATTTTCTCTGATTTTTACTTATGCTATTGTTACCTTACAGTACACCTTAGCCATGATGGGGTATGCTGATGAAGACCAAACAACTGTCCTGGAGTTGACTTATAACTATGGTGTGACTGAATATACCAAAGGAAATGGTTATGCACAGGTTGGTTTAATACTTTTGAAACCTTCTTGTTTCAAATTTACTCCTTCGTTGTCTTCATCTTGACTTTCTATGGACGTTGTTCATTTTAGGTTGCAATCAGTACTGATGATGTATACAAAAGTGGTGAGGTTGTCAATCTGGTCACCCGAGAGCTTGGAGGAAAGATAACGCGACAACCAGGACCAGTTCCTGGAATCAACACCAAGATTGTTTCTTTTCTAGATCCAGATGGTTGGAAAACAGTAAGTTTTCTCCAGAGCAGATAATCCGTTGTTTCAAAGTTTTAATAGTCAAAATACTATTGAAAGTTCTAATAGTCAATTGTAATCCAGCATGCAACCCAAAGCTTATCTCATCCTGTAATCCTTGTTTCGGGTGGGAACCACCTCTCCTATCTTGTAGATGCTGCATGGTGTACACTACCTTTTGATCACCAACTCGTTTTTGCTTTTCATATGTAGGTTCTGGTTGACAATGAAGATTTTCTGAAGGAACTGCACAAGGACGAGTAAATATCATATGCACTAACCTCTGGGAATGGACTTGGGAGTTGTAGTAATAAAGTCTTATTATGAATAATTAGTGTCTCCGATATGAGCAACTGCTATCGATGAGCAAGTCTTATTTCATGTGTGGTACCTTGTCGATATAATATCCAATTAGCTATTACTTTTGCTGTTTTTTTGAAAGGATTAATATGCTTGTGAAATATATCAACATATTTTTGTGTTTGTGCTATGCATATTTTAGTTTTTATTATCAATGGTAGGTATACCCTTCTTTGATTTTAGTGGACTCTTGTGGTTATTGTAGTCGGATTGAAATTTGAATCATCCCCAATTGACTATGTGTCTCACTCTGTCTCGTTTGGTGGAAGAAATCTTCTTTTCTTTTAGAATTCTATCCCACACCCCCTTTGCCCTCTTTCACCGAAGAATGAGGAAATCATCAAAAATCTTCCAAGCAGACAGAGACCTAAAGTTTCATTAGATTCATTCATAAGCTTGTTTTGTTGCAGCAAGGTACGAATTGAACATGAAGTAGTGAAATTGAAAGAGTTCAGGTCAAGTCTTGAGGGCTTGAGATTCAATCCGAAAACTGTTCGATTGTAGATTGAGTTGAGATTTATTTGTTCCAATTCAACCCGCATATTTCAAATTTTTGCCCGAAATATTTTTGGTATAGCTTAGATTGGATTTGGGTTGATCCTCTCAACTTGTACACCCATTAAGGTCGAGAAAAACACTCAGCTCAAGTCCTAATATAATTCTTTAGGACCTTACTCATTTAGATTGATGAACTAATATAATTCTTTTGGACCTTATACGATACTCATCTAATCTAAATGAATGTAGAAAACGAGTTTAGACAAGCCAACAAGGAATCATGCACGATCATCCACTCGGAGAACTCTAAAATATATCGGCACAATATCAAGCGATACAACGTAAAAGAAAAATATTGAACATGACAAGAGCTTTAAATCCTACCATGACGTCGCAAAATCGTATTGGTTGATTCAGTAACGATATCTCGACGATTCAGAATTAACTCAACTAAGCCGTGCAAGACTCGGGATTTATATGTATCATGTAACGATATTATCTCGAAAAGTGTGAAATTAAATACAATTCGATCAACTCGTATCGGTATTAGTTAATACTTTAATCCATGTCATGCCAAACTTAGTTGTAGCATTGTAAGGTCAACCAGAATGGTCTGAGAGCACTAGGTCCCTTTTAAGTCGTATCAATTTAAAAACGAAGGATCCCCATGCCAGTTTGTTTCCAAGAGGTAGAGACCACTTCCAAAAAAACATTTGTATTCAAGCCAAAATCTCTCTATTTTAAACGGGTTGTTTACGAAAGAGAGGACATGTGAATCATACAGTGGAGCAGAGCCCAGAATTCATCAGAAACTGGGCCTTGATTCATTATTTGAACAAATCACAACATGCCAAGTCTCTTCCATGAGGAATGTGAAAAAAATTAAAGAGAAAATTTGAAAACATATTGCTCAAGTGAGATACATCCTAGTCTGCAAAGTTCTCACCAGAGGCAGGGAAAATTCTTCCTAGAACTTATTCAACAGGATCAGAATTATCTACAAAAGTGGGAAATTGAACTAACTGTCTCTTACTTGCAAGTTGATAAGCCAAATACATATCGGAGAACCGACTCCAATAAGTGCATTCATCTTCATAAAGTTGTGTCCACAGGGTAGCAACCAAGGACACGAATAAATCTTGCAAATTCCTGCAAAAAGAAGTAACAAATATCATACTACGCATGCGTGCACACAAATATGAAACAGCTATATGCCTATTGTTTCTAAATGCGCATACATGTGTGTGAATGTCTGTGTACACAGATCAGTCAAAAAACACCCAAAAAAAAAATTTTTTTTACTGTAAAACGGAAAAGAACATGTGGGAACAGTTTAAAAATAATGGATTACCTCTCAAAATTGTGCTTTACTAGAGGACCAACATACCAAATTTAACTGCAGCCATGATATCTACAGGAATGAGTCATTTTACAAGGTTGAATATGGGTTCAATATATGTAACCCAAATGAATAGTTTTATATCCTCTAACTGGGAGAGAACCATGCTGGTTAGCACATAATTTATCAAATGAAAAATGCACAAGCAAGACAAGCACAAAAACTTAAATACAGAATGAGAAATACCAAAAGAGAGAGAAAAGAGACAGAAAACAAATGCATTGTGGGGATAAAATTCCAAACGTACAAAGTGAGACCACATGTAATGGGGATTGGAAAAGAAATTTATGGTTCAAAACAGATCATATACATGGGAAATACATACAATATTATAAATGGAGGAGACAAAAACAATCAACACAACCAATCTATACAGCAGAATTGGGTGAAGAGCCTTCTATGATCCCAAGACCGCATGCCATCCAAACCTTACAAATCTATACAACAAAGACACCACTACAACAATGTAAACACCAACATATTCATAAACCAAACTCACGACAAAGCTAAAGAATAACAAGGACTGCTTGCTGAAAATGCGAAATATGATAATCAGATAGCAAAAAAATAACAAGGAGAATCGATTTTATCAGAGACCATGAACCGTAAAGGACTGACCTGCAGATGCCCCAGAGCATATTGGGCACGAGGCTCCGCCATAGAAGCTTCAAAATCAATGTAGAATAGGTAGTCAAAGTACCTGCCACCAGAACTCAAGTCACTTCTATAAAATGCAATTACATGTATTAAGGGACTGATTTCTGGAAGAGCCATTCTCTTCCAATATTGTACAAGAATGACTAGCATAATCCTGCATTTATTAGCTGAAACAACTTGAGGACAAGTAAAATAGACCTATACGTTGTATCATGTCTTTTTACCACTTTTGTTCACTTTAGCTTCTTCAGAAGAGGGCCTCACTGACTCAGGTCACTACTACAAAGGCTTTGTAAAGTTAATCTCTAGTTTGTAGGTTTTTGTAGTCCTCAATAATTAATATTTCAACTAAGCCACATACATGCATGCAAAAGGTTTAGTCTAGAGGAGAATTTAGATTCCCTCAGATTCTCAAAATTGGAAAGGATATCATCAAAATTTCAACCTTTTTATGCCCAACATTTTCAGCAGCGTTAAAAGTAGGAACAATTACCTTTAGGTGGAATTCATAGAACTAATAGTGCTTTCAAGAAAGTACGATGGTGGGCATCATATGAAATAGAATCATTCCATTGTCTTTTACAGCATTTGAGGGCTGAAGTGAGCACTTCTTTTACACATTTGTTATTTGATAAATATGTAAGATGATTCTAGTCATGTGCACTATAGTTTTGCCCTTTTTTATAGGTTAGCACATTTTTGTTTCTTTTTCGATTCCTTTTGGCCTAACAATTCCTCCACAAATCTGTCACTCCAATTAAGTTTCAGTGGCATCCACCATTGCTAATTTGTTCTACAGGAAAATAGCACTCACTTGGCACTTCCCTGGTTGGAGTCATCAACAACCCGTAAAGGACGATTTCTCTGTGGTCGGCTCTCTATCTGTTCTTACATTTTGGACACAAAAAATTGTCAGAGCATATTAATAAAAGAAAAGACTGTTCACAGAACCAAATTCTTTAAGTTACCTTTGATAAATTAATGTCCCTCAGAGCAAACACTGCCAAGGCTTTGAAAAGTACCCCAGGGCCCTCTTCTAAAGTGAAGACAATGCTTGTCTGGAAAGGGAAAAAGAAAATCTTCTTTAATTTGCTTTCATAAAAGTACATTATCACATTAGCCTGAGTAAGGAGTAGTATGACACCTTATGAGGTCTGTCAGTCCCCGGGATTATAGGTTCCCTTGCAAGTATCAGAAAACGACTGATGTTATCAGAATCATCCTGGCCAATGCATTGTAGAATTAAACCAAATTAAGGAGAAAATGCCATCGATTGTAATCACCAGTTAAAAATAGTAACACCTGACATATGAGACAACTTTATATTTTTTGGCGGATTTTGCTGGTTTGCAAGCATGCCTGATGTCGGATGTTTCCAACTAAGGGTTACCTTGTTCTACATAAGGACCCCATCTATCATTGCAAACTCCACATACACCAGTAACACATCGAAGTGCACAAAGATATAAGCATACCAGCTAATCAAATCTTTAGCTTGCTTCAAGAAGTAAGATTGAAAGGTTCATTTTTTGTTTTGTTTTCAGGAAACACTTTTTTAAAAATAAAAAATAAAAAAGGACGTATAGTTTTGTGCTTCCAGAGTTTTTCCCGTCTAATTTCCTACTTTTTGGGCTATCTAAAGCTAGAAATTTATAGTCTCAGGCCTATTCAGCTACAGAAAACCTGACAATTAATGTGGTGCCACAGCGCCAGACCAATGTACAAGACTAAGCTATGCTCTGAAAGAAAATAGATAGAAGCCTATGAGCAGTGAAATGTCATCACCCATTCTCTCAAAACACACAGTGAAGACTGGATCAGATGAGAAGCTCACACGAGAATGGAGAAATACCATTTGACCAGGGAATCATTTGTCTTATAGTTTGGTAACATATATACCTGGATTTTTTCTGCAAGAATGTCAAGGCCATAGATCTTCGCAGCTCGAGCGCTTGCAACAGCTCCGGTTTCTCTCAGGCAATCAGAGGCTACTATCTGTCCCAAAGTTAAACATAAAAGCAATTTACAGTAAAACTGAAATAGGATATGAAGACTATAACAGATTACCTGAGCAGCACTGGCAGTATCATCAGCACTAACTCTGACAACACCTAATTTGTTCAGTGTAATCTCACATTGATCAAGTGCCTACAAACAAGATAATTTACTCATTAAAATGAAGAGTTTCATATGATTTAAAAAGAAATGTTAACAACATAATAGACTCAACCTACTTATGCAGTTCATCCATCCTGATGTCCAAACATCAGGTAGCTAAAAGACTACTTAAAACATTTTTGGAAGATGCTTTTAGTACCACTATCATCGGCTATCTAAAGTGTTCCGCTATCCTCGATACCATTAAGCAGCTTAGACTTGCTATCGGATATAATTTAAAGTTATGGACATTAAAAAGAGCTGCCTACCATTTTGTCTACACATAGATATGAACCATGCCTTCCCATATAGAGCAGGAGGCCAGGCACAATAGTAACTTATCTTTTAACTAACAAGAAAATAAAATCATGTTCTTGTGTGCATTTTTTTTTTTGTAGGGGGGAGAATACTATGTCTAAATTGATAAGTAAAGAAAAAAGAAATGATCACCTGAGGGTGGCTCAAAACACGTTTTAGCTCCTCCTTTCTGATGCCTGGCAACCCCAAAAGGCAGTGATTAACAAGCAATTGCACTTCCCCTACTATGTGCAATCTATGACGAAGGAGTAAGTCATAATTACGGTGGATGCTTCCACCAACAGAATGCTCAATAAGAAGCACAGCTTTGTCCACTAACCACAACTCAACTGCCTGTGAAATGAAATCAGTACTAAGAAGGTGGAACAAAAGGGTAAACTGATTGAACACAATTAGAGTGTACATTCAAATGCAAATAAACCTTGAATGTGTCCTCATAATGATCACAAGGGACAGTCTCACACTTTGGGTAAGCTTTAAGTGCAGCAGCCTCACTATATGCACCTGAAAGCCCCTATATTTGGCAACAAAACCAATGTAAGAATAACAACAAAGTTGGGTTCATGTAAGAGAACAAGACTTTATTGCGTCCCACCTGATAAGCAACCCGCACCTTCACACCATCGCGAGGAAAAGAAGAGAGATCCATTGCAGTCAAGGGTCCTTCAATTTATTGACACATTTTACTAATGACATTGAACTTAAACACAGATGAAGGAAATAAAGAACAGCCAAATAAATGGTCCCACAACAAATAGGAAACTTGGCATGATCACATTTGAATTGTATTGTATTAGTGCGAGATTATGGAAAAAAAAGTACTTTCATCGTTTTAACCTACGAAAACACGATGAAACTAACAAAAGGAGATTCTAAAAGTTTTTACTGGGAACCTCGAAATGGGTTACGACATTACAAACGACAGATCAAGATTCAAGGGTGATTTGATTTTTAAAAACCATCTCAGACAATTAACTGATCCAAAGGACAAACAGTTCACATCCTATGATATTGCACCACTGGATTCTCCTTTGTTTCATTATGGGCAAAAGCAAGATATTCCAAAACTTCCAACAAATAAACTATTTCCGAAACCCAAAGATATACCTTATGCACTTGTAGAAAATGATAAGTGAAACCATTTAAACCAAGAATTTTTCAAATGCATGACCATGATCCTTTTCATATTGGAAATGTGGATAATGGAATAATAAATGGCTTCAAAATCCCAAAACAAGTCTTCATAATGCTTCCACCGATGCATACAACCAAAGTACAATCCAAAATACAAATGTTACCCCAAAAGAAACGCCCCAATGATTACAAAAACCCCATATGACCTAAATTCCAGTGGATCTACGTAAGTCCCACGTAAAAAACATTCAACAATACAGATCATTACACACCACTCTATGCATTTCCCAATAACCCATATTTAGTTTCAGGTGGAACTAGGGTGAAAATACAATCTATTTTAAGGCTACAAAAGTTAACATCGTATAATCAAGTTCATATCCTTAAATTACAACCAAAACCAACATAGAAACATCTACACTACATGTCTTCATATATCAACAACTGGAATTGAGCTAACTCACTAGGTAAAGAGTTCAAATCCTTGTGAAACCCCCTGGTTTCAGTTATATGAGTCTCTTCACTCCCATCTGGCAAACCCAATACAGTTGCCTGTGGTTTCTCATCTTCGACAGGCGTTTTTGCCCTCTGAGCCGACACACCACAACACTCCCATTTTCTCTCAAACCTCAAATTCAAGACTGACCCAGAACGCCTACACCCCAAATCTGTGACACCCAAATGAGAAATAGATTGGTTGGCACAAATACTGATTGATACAGCTTTCAACGCCATGTTTTGTTGTACCAAACTGGGAAGACCCTATCCGCAGAGTAATACAAACAGAGATTCATCCGAGACTGTTTTGCTGATGAATTTTAGAGAGAACCACTAGGTCTGAGAATGTTGTTGTGAGTGCCCATGGAGAGCCGACAAATCGTACAATTAAATGGCAATGAATGAAAACCGGTAAGAGTGAGAAAGAGGTAGCTGAGCAGAATGTTGGTGAAGAGGTTTTCCCCTATTTTCTGTTTTGGGTTAAGTAACGTTTTCACCTGTGTGTGTGTGTGTGTGTGTGTGTGTGTGTGAGTGTGAGAGAGAGAGAGAGAGAGAGAGACAGAACCAGATAACTCTGGAATGATGGAAGAAAACGTTCACCGACAAGTCAACTGTCACTGCTACAAGACAAGATTATATTCCCATCAATCAATTTATCCGCTCTTTAATTATTATTTTTTTCGATTCAATTAAAAGCAAAACATTTACATTGAAAATAAAAAATTTATAAAAAATAAATTTTTCCTGATGTAATTCTAAAGAAATTGTTAAGTTTGAAATTTAGTTGATTTAAATTTAAAGTTTGTCCACGTGTCTCGTAAGTTATCCTTGGGTTTAAGAAAGGAAACTTGTTAAGGTACAACACCAAGTTCTCTAGTCTATCTTGGATCAGCTGTCCAGTTCCTCACTAGTATTTGACTGATTCTCTCACTGTCTCCTTTGCAATTGGTTACAATCTTGGACCAGGCAAACAACAATGTACAAAGAACAATACAGAGTAATCCAACTATTATAGAAACTGTTACAATGGTTGAACAATGAACTGAAACACTAATCGAACACAGACCACCAAAGCCAATTATCAATTTTCAAAGAATATCACAGAACAAAAGATGGTTTAGATATCACTAAGAAATGACTTGAGCAGTGTATCCTTGTGGAAGATGACAGGAGTCTAGAGAAATGTCCGGTGTTTAAATAGCGCAAAAACTGCGTTCCAACTGAGAGATAGGGGTTCGGAATTGGAGGGTAATTCTTGAATGGATCGAGAAAAAACGCGTCATAAGCAAAATTGTGTTCCAATGGGAAAGTAGGCGATTGAAATTGGAGGGCTATTCTTGGATATGTCCTTGTAGTGGTGTGTTTCATAATCGCGAAAGCTGTGTTCCAGCGGGGAAGTAAGTCACCGGAATTGGAGGGCTATTCTTGGACTTGCTCTTCGACTTGGAATCATTAGTAGTTGGGGCTTTGCTTGTACTACTCGGTCCACAACAAGCGTCTCCTTCACATGCTACCTTACCAGAATCAGAGAAGCAGCTGAGGAAGTTAGAGAAGAAAGCCATGAAGATTTTGGAACAGCTTTGAGAAGTTGTGAAGATGAGTCCTTAAGCAGATTGGAGATACTGTGTTTGTGTGTTTGATATGAAGAATCTATGGCTGTGCTGTGCTGTGCCTGTGCCCCTATTTATACACATTGGAGATAGCAGAAAGCACACGGGTAAGACTTTTCAGCCACAAAGGAAGGAGGAATGAAGAAGCCTGACTCAACTTCTTCTTCCCACAGTTCCTAGAAACTTTGGCTAATAGTGACAAGTTATGGAAGGTGTCAATTTTATGAATAGGCATGAACATGACATAACACGACACGACACGACAAAAACTCAAAAATCACATATCAAAACGACACTATCAAAACATGATGAAACACGAAATAACAGGGCATGACTTGATTCTCATATCATCAATATGGTGGTTAAGATTTTTTAGCCCTACAGGAAAGAATGAAGAAGCTGTGGCTCAGCTTCTTCTCCACAATTCCTAGAAATGTCCAGATGAAGGGACCCCTGCTATTTGTGACATATTATGGTTGGTTTCAAGTAAGGAAAGGCAATCAGCCAACTAGAAATGACCTTGTCATTAGTGTCTTTATCCCTTTATCTCTTGGTGTAAAGTTTGAGTCTCACCAATTCTCCTTCTCTTGTTTGAATACTGACCAAAAAAAAAGGAAAACAACAGCAATTTATTTTCTAAAGTGGGCCCCAATAAAGCTCCCAAAACCAGGCTTTGCACACACACCAAAGCTAACTACTTCATAAATCATCCATGAAAACCTGGTGTCGCCTTGTGGAAGGAAAAATCGATTTGGGGTTTTGGTCTGGATTGGCCCAGACACGGCCCGGGTTACCAGTAGCCCCAGTCCAGGCCCCACAGTGACTGACACTGTCACGCACAACCACCACCCTATTGGGCCCATTAAAAGACACCCCACTAGACAAATAGGCCCACCAAACCACAAGCAAATCAATGCAATTCCGTTCCAATTTTCAAACAAGGTCGTTAAGTCTTCCCACCGTCCAAAGATTTGGTCAACCCAAAACCAATAATTAGAAATTGCACAAAATTTTGTAGAAGCAACCCATTGGGCATAGAATTTTTATTTTTGTATCTGTATATACCTTTCAAATGTATCAAAAAACCTCGATGAGTAGCGAAATTTAGACACAAATAAGCTTTTAAATCAGATATTTTGGATTCGAAATTTCAAAATTCTCTTAAGATCATCTTATAAGAATTTTATTTCTAATAAATTTTATAGTCTCGACTTAGATGATTTATTTTATCAGACTAACAAAATCATTAATTAAAATACGTATAAATTAATTCAAACACCCTTAACTGTAAGATTAAAAAAAATATGTATTATGATTCTCTAAAATTTATTTTTTAATTAATCAATTATTTATAATAAATTCAAATAAGGCTCGTCTATATTACTTATAAATGTTAGCATATGTGAAAAACTTTTAATTTCTTATTTTATCCTTAATTATTATTATAAAGTCAATAATACCCACATATTACTTTCATCTCATTTTTATTTTTTATACCTATTTGACTTTTAAGTTATTTTGGACTCTTTTATTACAGTATTTGAATTTTAAATTCTTTATTATTTTCATACATTTTTTATTTCTCATACATATTTTAGACTTTTCTATTAATAGTATTTGAATTATAAATTCTTTTTCACTCATTTATTAGTAGTACATTTTTCTTCAATTTTTTATATTTATGTAAATAAAAAATTGTCTAATAGGTTGAGAAAATATCTAAATAAATGATAAATTAGATACTCAAATAGAGGCAAAATAGATCAATAATTAAGTTTAACAATAGTTAAAATAAGAATTAATTATTTTACTCATAATTTATGATTCAATTTAATAACATATATAATTTAATTTTTTTAAAAAAATAATTTTATTTAAATATTTTCACGTGCAATGTGCATCATAAATCGGTAATTATATATAAATGAGTCGGTCATTCAAGTAAAAATGATAATTTTATTAATCAATAATAATTAATTATAAATTCAAGAAATAATTTATATAAGCTTTAATAAATAACATGTACTTAAAAAAATCAGAAACTAATTATTAAAAGACAAAACGACAAAAGACATCAGCAGAGAATACTGAAAAACGGTCAGAAAAAAATAAATCCCACAGCGTCACTCTCTCTCTCTGCAGTAAAGTCCCACCAAAAGTCGCGTCGATTGGCCATTTCGACTCCAAAAGACAAAACTACCCCTTCCTTTCTCGTTTTTCAATAACATTCCATTCCCATTCCTTCACTCCATACGAAAAAGACTTGGGCTCGCAGAAAACGAACATTCTCACGTACACATACAATGTCGTCGAAGACTACCACGGCGACGACGTCGTCGTCGACGGCGATCAAGCCCGACGACTACTCCCACAGCCCAGTACACTTCGCCGTCGCAGTCGGCGACAACGCCACCCTCTCGAAGATTGTCTCCTCCCTTCCCAAACTCACCGACCCGACTCAGATCCACACCGAGTCCGACTCACTCGGTCAAGAGAAACTAGCGGATTTGATCACCGGTGTCCTCGATCGCCGTGACAACCGCCACCGCGAGACTCCTCTCCACCTCGCAGTTCGCCTCAACGACGTCGTATCAGTCCGTACGCTTTCCATAGCCGGCGCTGATATCTCTCTCCAAAATGCCGCCGGTTGGAACCCCTTACAGGAGGCCTTAATTCGTCGTTGTGCGGACATTGTTAAAATTCTCGTTCAGCACCACCACATCGCCGCCTGGTCGAAGTGGCGCCGCCGTTTGCCGCGGGTTATAGCCGTTCTTCGTCGAATGCGAGATTTCTACATGGAAATTTCATTTCACTTTGAAAGCTCGATTGTTCCATTCGTTGGAAAAATTGCTCCGTCCGACACCTATAAGATCTGGAAACGAGACGGAAATCTCCGAGCAGATACTTCGTTAGCAGGCTACGACGGATTGAAAATTCAGCGCGCTAACCAAAGCTTCCTCTTCCTCGGCGATGGCGATTCCAAATTTGACATCCCTTCAGGTTCGTTGCTTGTATTGAATCATGATGATAAGAAAATCTTTGATGCTTTTGAAAATGCTGGCGCTCCGCTGAGCGACTCCGATATTGCAAGCTTTTGCTCTCAAACTAGTGTTTATCGTCCTGGAATGGATGTAACGAGAGCCGAATTGGTTGGCCGTACGAATTGGAGAAGGCAAGAGAAGATAGAGGCTGTTGGAGAGTGGAAAGCTAGGGTTTACGAAGTACACAATGTTGTGTTCAGTTTTCGATCTCGGAAAATCTCCGGCAATGAAGGTGACGTCGCCGGAAGCGAGCAAATTTTACCATTAGAACTTGACGAGGACTCCGAAGAAGGCTTTATCGTCGCAGAAAATCCACGGTTCAGTGTCAGCGATAACCGGCGGAGACATAGTAGTTTTGTTAGAGAAGAGAGAGAGTTCGTTACAGTGTCAAGGAAGAGTGTGGACATTGTGCCTGAGCCGAGGAGGAGAGCGCCGCCTTGTGCGGCCGCGATACCAGTGGCGCCACCGCATACAAAGGAGAAAGAGTATGTTAAGAGTTTACGACCGTCAGTGTGGCTAACGGAGCAATTTCCGTTAAAAACGGAGGAGTTACTGCCATTACTAGACATTTTGGCGAACAAAGTGAAAGCTGTTAGACGGATGAGGGAGCTGTTAACGACAACGTTTCCTCCAGGGACATTTCCCGTTAAGGTAAGGGCAAAATCGGTATAACATTATAAGTTCGTACAATAACTTCATTTTGAGTCGTTTCTATTTTGGCTTTTGCTTTTTTCTTCTTTTGATGGTTTACTTGAGGACTGAGAGTCTGAGGCAAAGTGTCTCAATGTCTCATAAGAAGCTTTAGCGGGACCTCTATGTTCATGAAGTGACGTGGAAGCATCTTATTGGGTGTTTTTGAACCCAAATCATTTTAGGTTTAGATGATGGACCCACAATCAGACCTGCGTGGGACCTATGTCTGTCACCGTCAGATCGCCCCATAAAGAGCAATCTTTAAATTCATCACTTGGGTCGTTGAATTTGTGCCACCACCACCGCCCTAACCCGGTGGTCAGTCCCGCCCTTTTTATTTTCCTATGGGTTGTGAAGGTATCTGATCCTATCAACCCTATTCGTGTTAAGTTATTTAGGATTGGACAGACTCAATAAATTTATCTAACGGTTTTGAATAGATTCATTAAACGACAACTTATATCTCTTTCACTCTCAATCTATCACTTTTTACTTATTTTGTACCGTGTCTTTAAGTACGAATTATCTCTAATTATATATAATCGAGTTCATATTGTATCTGTCTCGGGTTAAAGCTGTATTCATTATACATCTTTTATTAGGTTGATATGTCAATTGGTTAATGAGTCAAATTCATCAAAACTTGAGTAGTTCAAATGAAAAAATAAGAATAAGCTGTAAATTCAGATGTCCTGAGTTCAAATCTTAGCAAGCTGTTGAGACTAGACTATAAAATATTTTTCCTTTATGAATACCCTAATCTCGGTGTAGATAGTCTGTCTTTGACCGAATCAAATAGAGGATTAGTAGTGTATACAAGCTGACTTAGACAATTCTGACCATTGACCCGAAAAAAAAAACATCAAAACTAAACCTATACTCGTTAATTTTAGAGTTGTATGTGAAATTATTAATCCTAAGCAGTCAAACCCCCAACCATATGCTGTATGAAGGATTTATATGTTAGGAATAAATTCTTATTGTTCAGTGACTTTCATGCTGATCCTCCTCCTGTTTAGTGACTTTTAATGGTGTTCCTATGAGACAATTCTGACCATTGAACCGAAAAAAAAAACATCAAAACTAAACCTATACTCGTTAATTTTAGAGTTGTATGTGAAATTATTAATCCTAAGCAGTCAAACCCCCAACCATAT
>CM042188.1:1220379-1232479 GCA_023539305.1 Ilex asprella
ATGTGTATAAGAGACAGATATATATATATATATGTATATATATATATATACATACTTCTTTTTAAATCTCTTCATTTTCTCCAGTAAGAGAGAAGCCAATACTCTCTGTTTTTCCATCTATGGACTAAACAAGAGTAAGAAAAGCATTCAAGGACTTCGTAGGAGCGAAGGGATTTTAATTGTAACTCGAACAGGCCAAATTCAGATCGAGCTAAAAAGTTTGAAATGAATGCCCAAATGTTTGGGACCGTATTTAATTGTGAACCTCATTGAGTCGTAACTTGAACTCACTAAATTGCAACTTCGTTCCATTTTTTATTCATGCTTCTGAGATCATATCTCAAACTTTTCCCTTCCCAAAACACATTTCTTTCACTATTCAATGATCAGGGTGCCAACCCTAATCTGGACAATTGAACACCATATGTACCAAAATAAATTTTATTGGCTAGCATTTTAATGTACTTTTTCCCTTTAGAGGAGCCATATCAAATGAAGAAAATCTTAGTAACAAAGGATTGGTACCAGCACTGAGCTAGAAACTGAGACTTTCAAAGTTCAAACTTTAACAATCCTTTAGAGCCAGACCACCATGAGAGATTTATTCCTCATGAATGCCCTAATCCTAACGTGAATCAATTGTCTTTGACTGGACTGGGATGGAAATTAGTCGAGGTACACATAACTAGCCCGAACACCTCTAATCGTTGAACCCAAAAAAAATTGATACCAGTATGAATATCGAACAAAAGAAAAACATATGAAACACTGCAATCAACAGCTTATACCATTTACACCTCACGACAGAAAAATTGCTTAAAAATATAAAAAACCAAATATGCATGAAACTAAATATGGTTAAACTTCTTCCAGCATCGAATTAATTCCACTTGATCCAAATTTGAACAGAAGTCAACTGTCTGATAAGGAATGCATTAAAAGAAAAATAGGTGAGAAAGAATTTACACTGGAAAGTTTCATGTGCATAGCAAATAATCACAGCACTTCCAAGGAGCCAAATGTGTTCTCGCCACTGTAAGTCATGTAAAGGAAGCCATCTTCATCCTTGTTTTCCTCGTAAATGGCAGACATCAAGGCAGCTGCAACACATAAAGATAACATTACAAAACAACTTGAGATTTTCATTAGACATTGGGACAACAGATCCTCCTCATTCACCTGTGGGAGGTAGCGTGTTCTTGACAAACACAAATATAGCCTTCTCGGCACCGAGCTTAATCCTCTTTCGAACCACATAAACGAACTGCCCAACAGTTAAATCAGCTGGGACAAGGTATCTGCAATGATAAAAAAGAGAAACATATGCATAGTTAAAGCTCTAAACCAACACTTTGCTTGACATCCATGACCTCAATGGTACTTATATATGGCCAACAGAAAATATCAAAGACAAAACTGATTTCAGAAAGGAGATAATGCATTGCAAGCATTTAGGCATATGACAAGCATCATTGATACGTGTCATATCACAGTAACTCAATAGCTCTGGAACACTAACTAAACATTAGAAAATCGACTTAAGAACACACAAATTTTAATATGAACAGGTGTGTAAAAGCGCATAAACAATCAGTCTTATAGACAACATTCATAAATAGCAGCTGTCAATCAAGCACATGTTATTACACTCAGTTAAAAGATGAAAGAAGTGTTTTAAGTCATTGACCTATCTTTCACATGTGTACCATGTACATTATTTTATTCTGATACAGATCTACAGGAACAAAGGACATATATTGCAAATTAGTTATGAAACGGCTTTTAACAAAGTTGGTCTGCCTTGCAAACGTTGATGTTCTTCCACATATTATTCACATGGTAAATCTCAAGAACAGGATTCTACTTGCTTCTGTTATAAAAATATATTCATTACATCAGTCTCAAAATCTAGGCGACAATCCCATACTGATACACATAGGAAAGCAAAGAAAATAAGTTAGACCTGACCTTCCTTCTGAAAGTAAAAACTAGTTTAGTTTTTCATTAAAGTTTTAACAGAACCTAATAAAATCAGCATCACTACCTACCTCCAGTGCTCATAACTGCCACAAGCACAGGCAGATTAGCTCAACCTCACACTCACTCTTCCCTCCCAAACACAAAAGACAAAAGTACAAAAAATATATCCACCCATATAACTCATAAGAGTACACTACAATCCAGGCATCACATACATAATAGAAAGTCACCCAATTAAACGTACCTACCTAGACATACAAGAATGCACCGTAAACCACACTTAAACTAGGTAACATGCACAATTTCAGCAGCAGACGATACCAAACTTTTCAGCCATCACTCCTAACAGCAAATTTAATTTCAAATTACCCTTAAAACTTCCTTCAAGTACTTGCTCATTCACAATTACTACCACGAGAAAGTAGGCTTATGCACTCCACAACTTTCTTATGTTATGGGGTCTCAATGACACTCTGCAGCCAAGCATCTAGCATTACTTCTACTAAAGGTTTTGTCTAGAGAATGAAAGACATAAAATACTATCCGAGTAACTCATATGCTCAACCATTTCTGATGGTAAACAATGTTTTGTTAACCACACTTGTCCAAACAAAAAATTAAAACCAAGATATGTGGTTAGCAATTAGAAATGCAAAATAGAGGACAACATAAAGTCTGATATTATTATACTTTTTTTGCAAGTCAGTCTACGGTCTTTTATGGGAAGGGGGATGTGATTTGAATCCGCATTGACTGCAGGAGATGATGGCACGCTCTAAATGTCACACAGCCGACTCTTCACCTCTGTGACAATCAAGTTATGTGTGAATGAGCACTTCCACCGATCAGTAGAAGAAACTCCAAACCCCCAAAAGTTGTGACTTGTGAGTTGGCAGAGTGCGATTATTCTTTCTGCTTGCCCCCATTTAAAATATTTTTACACATGATATGCTGAAATTTTCACAAAAAGTACCAATACACAAAGGGAAACATATGTGAATAAGAGATTACACCAAAAATAGTGATCACAACGTACCAAAAAAGGTAGTATGCAATCACATCTACATTCAAGTAATGAACATAATGAATATAGAAGGGCACATGAACCTACTTCTTTTTATCAATGTCAGCAATGTCACTCCTTTCAGCCTTCTCCACAATAACCTTCATGGAAAACATGCAAGAAAACATCACCAAACAAGTCAAAACAAACCCAAAAGTTGCTAATATTTTTTATTAAGAACAAGAAGTCATCTTACTGGTATTCTATCGGGATACTTCTCTCTGATGCGACCAGATTCTGACTGCCTCCTCTCTGCATACAGAAATTGAATTTAAGCAGCAGCATAAGCATAACTATACCTTTCACCCCTTTCCCAGTCTTCCTAAAAGGGGAAATATTGAAATAACTGTATCAAATCAAAGAAAAGTTGAGCTGAATCAGAGCAAAAAGAAAGCTCTCCAAGTTGATTTTTATTTGATGAACACACACAAGGGAATACATGCAAATTTTTACCCAACATCACACTGTAATCTGTCAATCTCCGAGTTGAAATTAATTTTCAACAATACATTGGAAATTAAACATCAACACAAGCACAGTTACAAGACCTAGGATGGCATGCAAAACCGAGTTCACATACAATAGCCAAGAACAAATCTGCATGCAATCTTGTGCACAAGAATCAGGTTAATCTTTGAGTAAAAAAAGTACCACGAATACAAAGCCCAACAGCTTAATTCCATCTTAATAAACATCTTCAATACCACTCACCGTTAATATCTGAGCTGACAGCATCCACATGCAAATAAAAAAGAAACCAAAAAAAAATATTGAAGTCCCATGTTCCCTTTGACAACTAAGATCTAGAATCAATCATCAAAACAACAAGTTCAATAACAACCAAATGCTGCTTCTTTTTTCTTCTCACAAAAAGTTGACAAATAACAGAATTGTACCACAAATCACAACAAGGAAAATAAGATTGAAAGACCACAAAAAACATACCCAAGGGGTGATCAAGTTTGAAGGAACTCTTGGCCATGGCAAGACTCAAACTTCGATCTTTCTCTGCAAATTTCAAACATCGAAAAAACATCATAAACCCCCTTTTCGTAAAACATGCGTACCACAATACTATTAGCTACGCACATACACAAACATAAGTTTACATACAGATAAATACAATAAAATACCGCATTAAACAAAGAAAACTACATTTCTATATACCCAAAAGAATTGGCAACGAAAATACGCCACAGGCGAATTGGGTCGCTTTCGATTACTTGAGTCTTCGACGAAAGTGGAAGCTGTCAAAATCAAGAGAGAGAGTAGGATTTCTTAGAGAGAAACTGATTAGGGTTTCTGATTCCGGCACGTAATCAAAGAGAAGAAAGTTTGGGCTCTCCGTCCCCTGTTGTTGAAGGAAACTTTGCTGTATTTTGAGTAATTTGATTTGATTACGCTAAGTACAACTGTGGGGCTAGGGAAGGAGGAGAGCTATACGACGTCGGCTCCGTCATTGCTTCGTCTTTTGTTTTGCGCATCAATGGGACAGCCGTAGGATCATCACAGCGGAAAACCAAATATGAAATGTATGGACTCGATTGACTGAGAGCAGAAAACTTTGGTGCTCCTAAGAGCAGTTGATTTTACTTCTAAAAAATTAATTTTCTTTATTTTTTTGTCAAGTATTATTACAAAGAACAAAAAAACAAATAACAAAATTCGAACTCGCCACCTAAAAACCCAAATGCAAGGTAGTGGTGTTGAGATAGAAATTAGGGATGTCTATTACTCTTCGTGTCTTGTATTCTTAAGTCGTGGAACTTTAGTCCTCTTAAGGTTTTTTTTATATATATATTTAATGTAATTATAATTGTATATAGTAATATTCAAATTGTGTAGAATACATTTATGTCGTGTGTATATCATGTTTAATTGAATTCATATTAACGCGAAACTCTTAAAAGCTTTGTGTTATTTTATGTTGATTTTGTATTAAATTAATGAATCATGTTTAGAAATGTTAACCCTAATGGAGTGAGATTCAAATTCTGGTGAGAATTGAGAGGAAAAGAAAATTGGTTGTTAAATAATGGTTGAACAATGAGATTTTTAAAACTTGGGAGGGCCATGGCACACATTATTGACACTTATAGAATAGGGGTGAAACTCGAGTGGGTTGGGCGGATTGAGAGGTCAATCCTAACCTGACCCTAGATATATAATTTTCAATCATAATCCTACCTCAACTTGAGGTACTCAATCCAAGTACTGTCTCGGTTTAATTCGGGAGGACTCGAGTTGAATTTGAGTTACTTAATTTGAGCTATTTTCAGGTTAAAAAATGGGTTGGATTTGAGTTACTTAATTAAAAGAGGGAGAAGTGACAAGTGAGAGAGGGAGGCTGAAGTGATGGAAGCGTAAGAATGAAGACTTGAAATGAAGTGAAAGTCTGAACTCTGAAGAGTAAATATAAATACTAACTCTAGTTAAATATATTTATATATATTCGAGTTCAATCCGATTTTAATATTCGGGTAATCGGGTTGAACTCGACAACCCGATGTCTCAACTCAAAACTTGATCAAATTCAATTCAAGTGAATTTTTTTTTGTCTAAATTCAATCCAAATTTTAAAAATTCTAACTCAAGTTGCACCCTACTTAGAAGTCAGTAAAATAGACGCTAGAGTTCAAACCCATCCTTTATGGAGCCTGCTCAAACTTCACCCTTCTGTAAAGCCTTTGGGGAAAATTAGGGAGGACATTCCTCTCTAAGGGTTGCAGGAGTGAGACCCTGTCAATGCATTTTCTATTCAATTTTGGATAAATAATATTTTATCCTCTTAGATTATTATTTTTATTTTATTTTATATCCTTAATTATAAAAAATTTCATATTGCACCCTAAAATATTAATTTTATTTCATATCACTTTAAATAGATAACGACTGTCAATTTTTTGACTATAAATACACATATAAGTGGTCTATATTATCAATAAATAACTGTTTATGCACATGTATAGGTCAAAAATAAGAAAAATATTCATCGATGATTTTGTCTTTTCTAAGCTCTAAATTTTCTTCTTTTTGGTCGACTTTTTTTTTCTTCCCAGCAATCATTTGATTGTGAAAGAGGTAAAATAAAGCGGTATTAGGCACTTGGCGAGAAACTCATTGGGATTTTCCTCTCTCTTTTGTCAAATTTTCAAGTTTGCCGTTACCTATTAGAGAGATATAAAATAAAATTGATATTTTAAAGTATAATATGAGAAATTTTATAATTGAGAGTATGAAATGAAATAAAGATAATAGTTTAGGGGGTAAAGTGTAATTTATTTTTCATTTTTTTCTTAACACATCATCTATCATACATTCAAATGAGACTCATTATATACAAACGAGTCTCTTATTTATCAATAATAAATTCTTCACTCATTAATAATGAGTGATGTACCCAAAAAAAATTAAATAAAAAATATATTGAAGAAAGATCGACAATGTGCGCCTGAAGACCCTTGGATGTTTAACAAAATAGCAATGTTATAAGACTTAAATGAAACCCAAAAAAGTTGCAACACAAATGTATATTATTCCTTGGATGAGTGGATCCCATCAATTTTTTCAGTGAGGCCCACTCATCCATGGGATGATATTCATTTAGGTTTTAATTTTTAGATTTCATTTGAATTATATAGAATTTTTGTTAAGAAAAACATGAGTTTTTACTAAGTAGACAAAAGATAAGGATTTGGATGATTTAATGAACGTAACTGAAATGGTAGATTGCGTTTACACACAGTTATAGGAGAGATTTTACTGAATGTTAACGGCTTGTTTGATATGTCGGTTTGGGGGGATTTGGGTCCCATTTTTGAGTTAAATTCGAATTTGAACAATCTAATTCAAACCTCTCCCAAAAAATATACCAAACAATCCCTCAGAGATGGCGATCCATATTCATTTGCATGGCGTAGAGCTTTAATATTCTAGTCATAGGCGGCCATTAATAAGTCTTGATTGGATTCATTTGACTGGAGTCGATTGTATCTAGGGGTGGCCCAAGACTATTTGAAGTCTAAAAGTCTATTACTAATAAGATTTTTTATTTTTAATATTAATAATTTTTTATTTAAGAAATAATTATTATTTTTTAGATTAATAGTAGTCTAACTTTTATTGTGATAATCTATTTTAGGAAAACTTTTATCAATTTTAATTTTAAAAATTATAATCTATTGATTTTAATTTTTATAGTTTAATAAAAAAAATATTTTGAATTATTTTTTGTAATAAAAAAATTGTATTTACTAGAAAGTAAGTGAGAGGCAGGACCTTAGTTTACTAAAGAAAAAAGGAGAATGATTACAAATGAATTGTATGTTTTGGTTGCCTAAATAACCTTTAGCTTTTTTTTTCTAAAAAGTTTATTTTAACATATTTTTAATATTATGAGTTGGGTTCAAGAGTCCACACTATTCAAATTTATTTTTTATTGAATTTAAATTTTCACATAACTTTTTTTAAGGCCTAAAATCATATGAATTTAAAATTTTTGATTTGAACTAACTATTCAACTGAAAATTTTGATGTCTTCTTAAAATGTGGAGGTTTAAAGCCCAAACTTTGTTGGTCTTATGATAAGGCAGAGCCTGATTGTACCAAGCAAAAAGATTGAAGCGACGAGTATTATGATTAATTCAGGGTAGTTTAAGTGATAATAAATATGAATTGTAAATTCAGACGCCTTGAATTAGAATTTTAATAACTCTTTAGGGTTAGATCATGAGAAATTCATCTCTCATGAATTTTCTTAATCCCGATATATCGAATAGGAGAAGAGGCATAAATTGGTTCAAACACAACTAACCGTTTAATAAAAAAAAATATTATGAACATTCGAATTAGACACAAAATGGGGTTTTGCATGATGCCACTCTTCTAAAAACGGATTTAGTGCAAATCAAGAGAAACAATTTCCATAGAATATAAAAGCATACCATATTAAGAGGCTTATTTTTTAGTAAAGCCTTTGTAAAACCCAATGGCACCTGTTTTCTCTTGGCTTTTCAAAGTCGATTCACATTCATAGAGTTTAGAATATTAATTCCAATGATAATTCAATTGGTAATAATGATGAATTGTAAATTTAGATATTCTATATTCGCCTTTTGATAATTTCTTGGATCAGAGCATGAGAGATTTATCTTCATGAATATACCTTAATCTCGATGTGGATAATTTATCTTAGACCAGACTAAGAAAAAATTAATCGAAATTCGTATAAACTGATCCGAACATTATGACTTTTAAACCAAAAAAAACAAAATAGAATTTAGAATATTGAGCTAGCACATGTACAATGACGTTAACATTCATAAAGTCAATTTTTTTGTTTGCTTTTTTGTCATTTGTTTTGCTTGGTATCAGAAATGGGAGGCTGACCAAATAAGAAGATAAAAAACAAAGATTAAATGACGCGATATTGTAATAATAATAATTTTATTTATTTCGTTTTTCGTTCAGTTAAATTCAAAATTTACTTATTGAATCCATTATCATATAATTTACCCTCTATTTTTTATCTCATTTTTCGTCAACGTTGCATTACGGATCCTTTGATGTATTTATATAAAAAATTTGCTACAAGTCTCGGGTTCAACCCTCTTATATCAACATCAAACCACTGTAATAATAAGTTTTGAATCTCGTAAGAGATATTTTGGTTTAATCAATACTTTTTGTGTATGTCTTGTTAGAGACTTTCTATTTTGAAATTCAAATGTCAGATGTCACGGTATTAGCATGGCTTTTTCGACACCATAAATGCAAATATTGAAAGCTCCAGATTTGCTTCAGTGAGCTCTTTCATCGTTTCTTAGCTTTTGAGTTAATATGCCAACCAACCAACCTTTTTTTGTTTTTGGGTTGTTGGCAAATTCAATGCCATTATCTTCCCCTAAACCACATCCCATCTCTCTCTGTCTCTCTATATCTCACACACACACACACACACATATTATATAGTCATGAAGAGATGAAATTCTCACAGGAGATGTTCTTGCCCTAATGCCATCTTCTCCACATCTATTCTTCCTTCTTCCAAGACTCCCTCCCTCTCTCTCTATATCTATTTGGTGTATCAGTGCATGTATTTTTCTTGGCGGCCACCAAGGTGAATATCTATATATATATAAAGGGTTTTGTGATTATGATCAGTAAAACAATAATACAAGATATTGGTGCGGTTCAATTAGAAAGCAGTTCTCTAAGTCCCAAGAGTTCTGTTATTTGATTGAGCCGTGCCAATATCGCGTATGACAACTGCTACTGATGAGCTCTCTCTCCCCTCTTTCTATCAGCAAAGGATCAAGCAGAAGGTACTTGATTTTTTTTCATTTCCTTTTCTCATATTATGTATCTCAGCTTTCTCCAAGTAAAAGGGTGTAACTCTCTTTTTAGACAATGTATCTCACTTATCACCATGTTAAAAAAAAAATGATATGTTTGTATACTCAATCAAACTTTTTCTGTTTGCTTAAAAGGAAAGATTTTTGAAAATAAAATTGTTCTCAGATATATTGGGGCCTGGATTTAATTATCATGGGGCTGTCAGTGTCGTGAGGGGTTTGTCTCGTGTTATAATTTATATAACTCATAACTAGCCTATTAAATCTTCGTGTATAGTCAAGTTCGCATTGTATCAAGTTCAGCTTATGTATAAACTGTGCTTAAATTGCGTTTGACAAACTTGTGTTGTATTTAGTTGGTTTTGGGTCAACGCATTTATTTGATGAGCGCAATGGGTTCTCTCTTTTACAACTCAAGCTTGGTTAAACTCCACCTAAACTCACTAATTTTGTATCGACTTCACGGGTCACCAAATTTTATAACTTGGTGGTCTTTTGTGCAGGTTTTAGCGACTAATTTGCCAGCATGTACCAAAAGCTCTTTTGTGGAAACAAAGTTAGTGTTTTTCATTACCTCTGGAAAAGCTTTTTAATATGAAGTTCTTGTGATAACATCAATTAAGGCCGAGTTTTTTTTTCTTCTTTTGTTTGTTTCTTTCCGGCGTAATTAAGCGCTAGTCCAAAATAATAAATATTACAATAAAGCTCAAAACATATTTGAGAGAGCGAGCAATTCTGAAAGAAGAGAAATTCATAATAAATCTATCAGTTGCCTGAACGGCCTAGCTAGGAAGGCAAACAACTCCCCTCTCAATAAGAGCAAAAGGGTGGTTCAAATACTTTGGACTTAGCCAACATGACTTTCCTTCGCGGGCATCCGATAAGAGACTTGATTCTCCATTTTTATTCCGAGATGATGAATTGAGTTCGTATAGACATTTTTATTCGACCTTGTTATAAATTACTCTTTTCCTTATCATGCTCAGAATTAATCATAATGATTGAGACAACAAACGTGCATTTAGAAGATAAGCATGATTCCTGTGCAATAGCCACAAGATATTGTTTTCTTCATCTTCTTTTGATCTCTCTCTCTCACAGAAGCAATGGGGATCTAGCTGAGGGATGGTGGGAGCTAGGTACTGGCGTAGTAGGTGAGGATTGATTTAGAGAGACAGCATTTAGGCCTCATTATTTCAGTTACACTGAAAAGACATCTCTCTTTTTTGACAAAGTGGTATGGGTAGGTGCAAGATTCCGTCTTCTTGGTTTTCTCTTCTTGTTAAAAGCTATTTCAAAAGGACAAATTAAACTTTTTTTCTCCAACAATGAATACTTAATTTTAACGTAAATAACTTGTCTTTGACCGGACCGAGAACGTTATTAATTGAGTTATATATAAATTAGTTCAGACATTCCGATTGTTGAACCAAAAAGAAAAAACTCTCTTTCTCCAACAAGTGGAGGGTATTCCCAAACATTTTTCTCTCTTTGAATCAAAGAAATAATATAAGTATTCTCTCTCTGTACACGGTCAATGTTAAGTATGTTTGACTCTCCTCAAATCCCGCAACAACGAGAACATCATGCACTAGCCTGCCTGTATAGCATTTGTGGACTGCAGTTTTAACTAATTTTCTTCCTAATTGAACTTCTCCAATAATGGGTTACATCTTTGACCCCAATGGCAGCTCATATGAACCCTTCCTGCAGTGATCTAAACCGCGATATTTGGCGAAACCATCAAAACAAATGTCACGAGGCCAAAAATTAAAGACCGGAAGCTGGGGGAGCAGAGTATCATCAAAGGAAAGCTAGTATAATGATTTGAAAGGGACTAATGTTTGTGTCTACTTCAAGCTATGTATTAGTTGTCTAGGTTGGTTTTTGAATCATTTGATTCATGAAGGGTAACAAGGTTTAAAGAAAAAAAATCAAGATATATCTTCATCAAATTACAATATTTGATTGGGGATACATTTTCTTGGAATGCATTTACATGTATCAATATTAACATGATTCTGGAATGATATCGAAGAAGTTTGTACGAGATGAAGATCGACGGGAAAGCTTGCTGCATTATATGTCTCGTTTTTATTCAATATCGTGTTGTCTTCACTACTCAAACTGATTTACACTGATTAATATGATGACAATGGCGGAAATTTACTTAGTTTGCTGCTGCTAGTATTGATATGGGGAAGATGATCAAGCTCGTTACTGCGGTCTAGTAACTAGAGTGTTTGGATGATTCAGTTTTACAGATTTAGAATTCATTATTTGGCATTTTGTTTGCTAAAGAAGTCTTGATTTGGTCATTTGCCAACTTGGTAAATATTCAGAGGAATCTTCATTGTTTTCTTCAGCTATACTTTCATCATGAAAACATTCCCTCCAAAGCAAAACATGAAGGAAAAAAAAATATTCAAATGAGTAAATACTGATGTTAGTTTTAAGTTGAATCGATAGAAACCTTAACCATTCTATTCACCTAGGTCAAATAATCGATAAAAACCTTAATCATTCTATTCACCTAGGCCAAATCATCTGGTTTTCCACCACACTTGTGTTGCCTTTGGCTTATTTTCGCGATAACTTCAAACTCGATGCAGCCATTGGTGTTCCCAGCACATATGCAAACTGCTCTTATTTCTAGCTTCTCTCCCTGCAGTCCTTTATGGTTTATTTGACAAGAGCCTTACAT
>CM042188.1:1232579-1252460 GCA_023539305.1 Ilex asprella
ATCTGTTGTCCATCGTGTAAAGTGCAAGATTATGGCTTGGAAGCGCAAGGGCCTCTAGAATTATAAAGCCAAAGAGTACGTCAAATAAATAATCCATAAAAACCTTAATCATTCTATTCACCTAGGCCAAATCATCTGGTTTTCCATCACCCTTGTGTTGCCTTTGGCTTATTTTCGCGATAACTTCAAACTCAATGCAGCCATTGGTGTTCCCATCACATATGCAAACTGCTCTTATTTCTAGCTTCTCTCTCTGCAGTCCTTTATGGTTTATTTGACAAGAGTCTTACATGCTATATTAATGCAAGAATCTGCTGTCCATCATGTAAAGTGCAAGATTATGGCTTGGAAGCGCAAGGGCCTCTAGAATTACAAAGCCAAAGAGTATGTCAAATAAATAATCGAAATTCAAGTCAAAAGAAAACTTGAATTGCAATAACAAATCCAAAAGTTGTTGGATATAGACTAAGAGAACCTTTTGAGATTAAATTTCAAAACTCCTAGCAATACAGGCTTTAACCGAAAAAACTAACATATGAAAGTTAATTGGCCAACAGAATCACTTGATCTGGTCGACCGCAGCCACAGTCAATTACCAACAGATCAGAGGGAATTATGGCTTGGAAGGCCATATGGCATCAAGAGTGTAGAATTTTTAAGTCAAAGAGTATGTAAAAATAATCAGAACTCAAACAAAGGAATTCCAAACTATATGATGTTTTTGAATATAGATCAACAAAGAGAACCTGAGGAGCTTAAATTCCAAACTCTGAACAATATAGTTATTACAGTCACAGCTGAAAAATTAACGTACAAATATGAGAGGAATGCCCATGTGTATTGAAATAAAATTGGGCTAATCACAGTGCACAGAGTTTGTACGCAGTTGAGAATTACAATTGACAAGTGTCTACTCTGTATAACTGTTCTTGACAAACATATTAATGAAGTACCCCCACAAAAATACCTACAGGGAATCACAAGCATAGGAGAGAGAGAGAGAGAAGTACTAAACCAAGGCATCCGCTCCAGCAACAATCTCCAATATCTCTCCTGTGATTTTGGCTTGGCGTTGCCTATTGTACACCCTAGATAGAGTCTTCTTCAATTCCACTGCATTATCAGTTGCATTGCTCATGGCACTCATTCTAGCAGCAAGCTCACTAGCCAGTGACTCCTGCAATGCCCTCAAGATTTGACTGTTGAGATAAAGAGGCAACAAAGCATCAAGAATCTGGACTGGGTCTTGTTCGAATTGCAAAATAGGCGAAAAATCGACAGTTTCAGTCCTCACAACATCTCTTTCAACTGTCAATTTTCCCTCCTTTGTTGTCAATCTAAATAACTCATCCTCTGCTGCATCAACACAATTTCCATTTATATCACAAATCTCTCCCTTTGGTGACAATGGAAGCAAAGTATGAATCACTGGATCAGACTTAACCAATGACACAAATTTGGTGTACAAAAGCTCAACTTTATCAACCTCTTCACTCACAAAAAGCGAAAAAACGTCGTCCGCGATCACCTGAGCTTCCTTAGCAGTGGGAAGAGAACTACCTTCAAGAAACTTATCTACTGGAATATAAGGCCTACGAAGAAAATATGAATTACCCTTTTTACCGACACTGATTACAGTAAAATCAACGCCAAGACCTTTCAATTCTTTAATCCGGCCTTCGGCTTTTTTGATGATTGCATTGTTGAAACCACCACAAAGGCCACGATCACCAGTAACAACCACCAGAGCCACCTTCTTTACTGATCTGACATTGGTGAGAGGAACGTCTATGTCTTCAGTTTGGAGCTGTTCATTGATGTTATAAAGAACTTCAACTAGAGTTTCAGAGAAGGGTCTAGCATTGACCACAGCTTCTTGAGCTCTTCTCACTTTAGCAGCGGCCACAAGCTTCATAGCCTCAGTGATTTTCTGGGTGTTCTTTACAGATTCAATGCGTTCACGAAGCTCACGAAGACCACAGTGAATTGGGTTCACTGCTGATGATCTAGAGGGGTTGGAAGCTGGTGAGCTATGGTTTGGAAGCTGAAAAGGGTTGAGGAAAGAGCGAAAGGAGAGAGAGGAAGAGTCAGAGAGTGAAGGTTTTGAGGAAACCCACATGGTAAGATTTGAGCAAGACATAGTTGCAGTACTTTTTTGGGATCTGCAAAATGCTCAATCTGGGAGAGAAGAGGGTCTGTGATGTGAGTTTGATCTTTATCTCTAGAGTGGTGTTGCTGGTTTTGGAGTGAATTCTATTGGTTTGGAGAAGAGGAGGGGAATGAGAGGTGGAGGGAGAGATAGGGAGGGAGTGTTTGGATGAGGTTTTGGGATAAGGATTTTGACCGTTGGAGATTGCGGTCTGAGAGAAAACTTCTATTTGGAAGTGGGGGTTTTGGCAAGTTAATTATCATTTTGAAATGTAATCTTCTGAATGAGAACATCATGTGGTCATGAGTAGATGAGGGCTCACAGAACCACCCCTCCCCTCCCCCCCCCCGGGGGCGGCTGCACCCACTAGTTTTCTGGTTCCCCATCAGGTGCAGATATTTGTTTGTGATTTTTTCTTCGTATACAAGTTAAGACAATAAATGGAATTGAATTGCTTTGTCACAGGTGTTAAAACATCAAGTACTAGTGTTTCACATTTTAGATTGACAAAATATCTTCTCTCCAATCAGCCACCAACAGGTGCTTTTAGATGCCTAGTAAGAAACTCACACTATCGTACTTGATCCGACCGGTACTGTAATTTTTCCATACTTTTTGTTTTTACTTGACAAAATCAAAAACTTAAGCTTGTACCAACTACTCCTCCGAACTTAATCCTGAATACAAAACATGAAGACATAAATTTACACCATCTATAAACAATAGATACAAAAAAAGGCACACATTCCCTTCGAAGCCTCGTTAGTAGCTGGAAAAGTTCACAACAGATTGCTTTTTTTTCCATCACCTTGGCTACCTGAGATTTGATATGCAGCATGCCACATCCAACAACCAATTTTGGGCCATCAATTAAACCTAACATGCACAAACAGAGCTACAACTAACCAAATTCATCATTTTTATTACGGTTCGAGCTTTCTTCAGTTGTATCAGTATTCACATTCAAATCCCTCCTTTTGGCTCGGCCAGTACTTAAACTAGAATCAGTCATGCATGCACATTTTCGTGGTTTCCTCAATGGAGAAAACATCAACAGAACTGAGACAGGGCGGTTGTGGCATCCCTACAGCATGCTTCTGCAGTGTACCATGTTTTGTATTTTGTGTGGTATTTGTGCAACATCGGTTGGAATGACATGGAGCCTGGAGTTGGCCAGGAGAACAATATCTATGTATTGCAAGGTTGGTCTTCGTAGGCAGAGAACCTGGAGGGCATGAATTCAGATCCAAGCATAAAGAACTCCATGGGTTATCCTTCTCTTGGTCTGTCAAACCCAGTGTAATTGTGCTGCCTTCTGAGGGCCACAGGCGTTGCCTTCTAAAGTGCCATTCATACTTGATTCACTTTATGAATGACTAATATCTGTATCTGTGGCAACTTTTGCCGCCTAATAGCAAGTAAAGAACAAAAATGTAATACACGGATCAGAATAAGTTATATAGCAGGCCCATTGGAAAACAAGATTCGGATTGTTTACCCTAGCAGAGATAAGGCACCATAGAAATCATGAGACAAAACTAAGCTTAACTTTTGGGCTAGACAAAAACTGAGATACAAACCGAGCAAAAAATCTGAGATACAAAATTGCGAGAATTAACATAACATATGAGCCAAACCTTGCAATTGAAGAGCACATCCAAGAATCACAAACAGTGGTGCAATCGGTTAGATAGCCAAGAATAATACAAGATGGAAATTCCCAGAAATAGAGAATAAGAGCACTTTCTTTTAAAACTAAATAAGAGGCACATTACTAGCAAAAAAAGTAAGAAGCACATTAGTAAAAGTTCAGAGGTCAATCCTCAAATAGAATGTGGCCCACTTTAAAACTTGAATCAGCTGGATTTGCCACAAAGTTACTACTGGCGCATACATTTGAGCATAGACAAAAATTCTAAACTTCAAACTGCCTTACTTCTAAAATAAAGCAGTGTGATGGGTTACATCACTTTATAGACAATGTGAACAAATAAAATTAAAGCAGGAAGAAGAAACTCATTAACATAATATCATCAAAGATAATTCATGAATCATTTAATCAAATTCGATCTGCAGATTGGACAAATTATTCCCTGACAGGGAAGAAACTGAATACCTTATTTTGTATGTTGAGGTTCTGATCAGAATCAGAACCTCCTCTCCTTCAGAGTCGGCATCTCTTCACACTCAAAGTCTACATTTTCCCCTATTTCTTCGTCAGAATCACTTAACTCTTCCTGTTCCATCACGATTTCTGGAAGAGACAGGTCATGGGCACCTGAATCAAGATTCTGACTGATTCCCTTTGGGGTAGAAGCTGTTGGCTGTGCACTGCAGTGATCCAATGAATTTGTTGTGTTTTGAAATTCTGAGGTTTCAGAAGCTGGAACACTTATTATTGATACCGTTGGATAGCGTTCACCTGCATTTCCACTTCATGCAGCTTTTGACTTACTATATGTGCAACTCAGTTGAACATCCAAATCAAGTCCATCGCTCTTTCAACTAGGACTAGAGGGTTTAGCAAAGGTAGTGATTCGATTACTATTGATGTGTGACTTAGCCTGGAAAGCATCAAATGGATTCTGAAATTGAGCACCTATGCACCTTAATGATTCTGAATTAACAGATAGTTGGCCAGCTGAGTGTGCAGCTACTGAGTCACAATTTACATTATCGGTTCTTTGCAGAAGCGGATGGAAGTCAAAACCAACTGCCGAGGACACAGCAGTTACCTTAAGCCATGCAATTAACCAACACATCAGATCCAGTAAAAGTTAATCAGAATGGATGCCAATGAATGGAGGTAAATTTTGTTGGTCTACTGTTACCATAATTACATACCTTTATCGGATTTTCCGGTGCTTTAGAAGATGAACGATTCTTCTGCCTAACAAATATCAGTAACACAATCAACATGTAGCATGTAAATAACCACACCAATGACGAATATATTACGGCATTTGTTTTCATGACTTTTTCAGAACCATGTGCAAACAACATATTAAAGGTTGGATTTTCACTTTCCTTTAGAATTATAAAGTCTTTGTGAAGCCCTACTACTTGCTTTGTTTGACTCAATGGGCAAACAGCACCCAAAGGGACAATGATGCAATTTATCAGACATGCCAAAGGTAAACAATTACATTTTGATAAAAAAAAAAAGGCAACATAGTATGAGCAATGCCGAGTTTGGGAAGGAAAATACCTGATGCTTAGATTTGCAAGAAAACTTCCAGGCTTCAAAATCAAAGGCAGCTGAAAAAGTACAAAATTGTATTGCAGCTAATCAAACTTTGCATAATGTCCTTTTAAAATCTCGACAGAGGGTGACTCTATGACTGAACAATGATAGGAAACTGATGGAAGTTTTTCACGAATTCCAAGTGCCTTGGATTGAGCTTGTCCTACATTGGAATTGCAACTCCTTCCAAACTAGTATTTGAGCCCTGTGAATCTCTGATTCATGGTTGGTTGGTTGGTTTGGAGTTGGAAGGTTCTAACCTAATATCACAGCAGAGTTTCATAAGAGAATGGACAAGGCTCAAGAGTTAGTTTGCCCGGTTATCTATTCAGTTGAGATGATAGTCAAGTCTCTCCACTTATAACTCAATTTGCTTGTAAGAGGGAGTCTGAAAGTTTGTCGCACTTCGATTAATATATGGATGTATGCCCATTAGAATAAAAAAATGTTGAGAGATAGGTAAATTAGAGGCTATCCTTGGGTACAGTGGTAGATCTGTACTAGAACAAACCTTTTCACTTCAAAATGCAAGTTATAATTGCAATTATTGAAGTCTACTGTTAAACATAAAAAGGGTATGTTACAGTAAAAACAGTATGTTACACTAAAAACTATTAATGGGCGCTGCTTCACTGGTTATTCCAGTTGCCAATACGATTTCCGAACCATTGGCTACATGTTGTAAAAGTGGTAAAAATGCATGATTATAATGAAAGTAAAAGAAAGCATACAACTTACTCATCCTCTGTGTTGGTGAAAAGCACCCGATTTGCTACGGGTGGAGGGGGTGGCTTATGTGGATATAGGACTGGATTAAACAGCAGAAAAAATCTCTGGGCTAACTTAGCAATTTCCTTTGGGACAAGAGCAACTGATTGCTTTTTGGCCCTTTCAACAAGTGCAGCAGCCAGTGTCTTCCTAGGCATTTGATCACTTGCAGAAGAAGAAAGCACCATCATGGAAGCTAGAGGGATAATTCCTATAGAAACTTGAGCATTACTTTCATCTGAAGAATGAAAACTATGAAGGGGAAACCATTGTTCCCTTTTGAAAGAGATTGTCACTACTAACTTCCAGATATAGGCACTGATAATCTCACACAGCTGTGGATAATTCCACATCAATACTAAGGCATATAACGGCAATGGCCCAAAGAAGGAAGAAGTCTCAAAAACTTAAGAAACGCGTAATTCCTTCTATATGACATACCAGTAGAAACATCATCCATGTAGCTGCCAACTAATGCAAGTGGAGCTACATCCAACACGGACAGTACATGACCACTCATATAAGGTATCCAGAAGGAGCCTGCAGTAGTTGGAAAGCAACCCATCTGCCCATTAGAAAAACAATCATGTCTTCCTTTAGAGAGGGAAATGATATTAGTAGGTGGCACCATATTATTTACAGAAGAGAAGTCTCTCAGGGGATTACATCTTGAAGACGATTCAAATGTACCCAGTGCAGGCAAATTTTTAGGATGTCCATCTGGCACTGATGGATGATTGTGTGGATTGCAAAAACAAAAACTGGGATATGGTACCCTTCTCCAGGATAATACTTGATCACGTTTATGAAGCATCACCGAATCAATCCCCTAAGTTCGGATGCAATCTGCCACCGAGCAGGCTCAATAACACAGAAAAAACCTGAATAAGAAGTTGCACATGCTCATTTATTAAACCATGCAATTGACCTATTTGATGAGGACTAAACCCATTTACAGGACCATTATTTGCAGAGGAAAGCAGACATTGTGGAGCCTTCTTAGGCATCAAACTTTTACCATAAAAAACTTCGAAAGATGGAGCTGGGCCAATGGGTAAGAAGGGGCGTAGTGGCCTATTCATCTGTCCCAGCAGCTTTTTCATGTGTTTAAAAAAATCTTTTTGGTGCCTATTTTGCCTGGTCTTTGGCCATCGACCAGCTGCCTCATACTCCTGTTCATGGGTCTTATCCCTGGTACTTTCATCAAGGTCACTCTCACGCACCTCTTCAATTTCTAGCTCAAATTCTGCATCATTGTCTTCATCTTCCTCATCAACATTTTCATTTTCTTGTAAACTCTGACAGCTGCCATCTCCACCTTGCAAAACAGCTGCAAGAAATTTCCTGTATTCTTCTTCATCATCAACCTTCTGAAGGTTATCATCATTGTCCGTTTCTTGAAGAAAAGTTTCAAGTTCATCAAGTGTAAAACAGGCAAGTGAATAGTGAGCTCTAGTTAGCATACAGACAGCATCTGCATCCATGCTAGGCTTTCTAGAATGTGCAGTATTGTCAAACTGTCCAACCACATAATTAAGAACATCTGTTCCGCTGCTCGAACCATTTTCTTCACGACATGTTTCTTCTTCAAGTGGAGAGATCAAAACGGGATTTCTCTCGATAATCCTTCTGGAAGAAGTATTTTCTAAGCCTTTTTCACATGCTCCACCAGAAGAAATTGTGGTCTGCATCACAATCTCCTCACCATGCTCACAATCTCCAACAGCGTAGTCTTGAACCGGATAGATGGCTTTGACATGGAATCATTTACTAAGGCTGCACAAGTGTTTTTCCCACTGTCAGCAACATCAGCATCCAAACCTTCAATTTCAGAACTCAGGCGAGAAAAAGCTTCAGCAGAAGGAGTTTCTTTCAAAAAAGATTGGAAATCTAGATCCTCATCCTCGTCCTTGTTCTCGTCCTCATCCTCTTCCTCATCATTCTTATGTTCCAAGGGAGTTTCACTGCTTTTGGACAAGTTTGCCTTGGCGAGTAAAACATTCTGATGATTGAAATCCCCAACTTCAGCTGATATAGCAGTTGAACATGAAGACATCTTGAACAGAGGATATCCAGCAGCAGCTGATACTTAAACAACACATAGGCATCCATGCTGAGAAGTTTAACCATCCATCAAAAGTCAATCAGACATCTGAATTCTTCTATTTTTTATATGGAAAAAACAATCTTATAAGAATTTGCTTCCCTGAACAAAATCAGAGAGAAGAGATTTAAAAAGAGGAAGGAAAAGGAATTAAAAGCTCCATAAAACATGATGCGACAATCCATTCATGGAAACATAATGACAAATGCATTGGAAATAGAGAGCTGATATATGGATTTCTAATTTTTTGGAAAATCTCCTTGTTTTTTCTCTCTTTTTTTCATAGTTTCCTCCCAACCCATCCAAAATTCGCTCTAAAAGTTTCCCCTTTTCACTTTCAGTGCACGAGGCTCCATAAAACATGATGTTTCACTTTCCTGATCAAACATACAATATAGGACTCACAAGAAAAATGAACTTAGCATGTGGCAATGGGCTGGGGGAGGGATGGATTAAGTGCCACTGTTACATAGCAATGAGTCAAAGGTTTGTCTGGTTAAATCAACCCAAAAAACTTGAAATATATATAAAAACAAATGCATATTGCACCAACCAATTCACAATAAAAAGTGTGTGTGAAATTAGGGTTTTACACAACTCCAACCTACATATGCATACAATAGAAAATCTATGCTCCAAATTGAATTTTACAGAGCATGAGAATATAGAAGACCTAAATTTCAATTTAGCAGAAATTTGAACAGTGATTCGTGCCGGCTATGGCAACAGAGCAAGAGTTCTCGATTTAACATTGATCAAATAAAACAATAGAACTCATGGATTTTGTGGCACAGCACAGAGAGAGAGAGTAGTACATTAGTGAGAGCTGCGACGGAAGAACGACTGATTACGATCGCCGACTGGAGTTTCACCGAGCCGGTGAAATGACTACGGAAAGACCAGAGAAACGCAATGGGTCGACTTGGGATTATCTGGATATTAAGTTCGGGTTGGGACGTAAATTTGTCACTAAAACATACAGATCCCCTCAGGTATAATAATTTACGCCGACACCCCCGCCCCCCAAAAAAAGTTATTTATCCACAAATTAACAATCACAAACAACTATAGTCAATAACCCGGACAACGTCATCCAAATTAACGGCACGCCTTTTGATTAGGCATAACATTGGTTTGAGAAATAACAAAAAACTAACTGTTTGGTTTGTAATTTAAAAATAATTTTTTATTTTGCGGAATAACAAAACCTAGAAAAATATGTTTTGGTAGTTATTTTCATTTTCAAATTTTAGAAAACACTCAAAACAACCATTTTTTAGAAACAACTAAATGATGTTTTCCGTGTTTTCTCCTAAAATAGTCTCAAACAATTTCGACAACAATGAAAACATGAAGTTTCATTTACTGTTCACTTAAACATACCATATAAAAGACATTTTATTTTCTTTTTTCATCTATCATGAACAGATAGCAGAGGCATAAACAAGGGGTTGAGACATTGGAGAGAACTGGGAGGAGCTCTCTTCACACTGATGCTCCGATAATACTTCACCGATAGTGATAATCACATCCAACGACCCTTCCATCGTTGATTTCAGGTATGATAACCACATATTACTCTATTTTTTTTTTATTCGTACCCTTTTTGAGTTAGGGTTTGTGTCCTTTGTTATGGGCTTATGGGTCAATTTTAGGTGGTGTTAATCCTCTAATCGAGTACATGAGATATTCGTCCTTTTTTGCGTTATTGTTTAAACCTATTTTATTATTTTCTGTTTTGTAAAACTATTTTTTGGAATCATATAATAAAACAAGTTATTCGTGTTAAAAAACACCAAATCACACTTCTCTATCAAATATTATTTTTTGAGATACAAATCAAACATACTCTAAAGTTCAGGATGGCCTTTTAGCCCAGAGGTCCATTGTCCATGGGCTAGATCGCCACATCAAATGGAGGCCTTGGGTAACAGATAATTGTTGAATAAAATAGGTGCACGAATTGTGCAATTATAAGTATAATATTGATAAAAAAAATTAAAAATTCAAACTTGTCATGTTTTTATTAGATAAAAATATATAAGTATAATATTGAAAATTAGCTTTTGATATTATAGTTAGATCCATCTAACTTCCTCAATGAGTAAAAGGATGGATACCACTACAATGTGAGACTGAAGAGATTGTGTTTAGACCATCCAATTAGCATCTGGGTCAAGTCCAATGATTTGTTGTGTGTGGAGCCTGCTTGTTTTGGTATCGCAAAAAGTTCGGGCACTTGGTTCTTGCATGACATTAAATAAATCTAGTATTATGTTAGAATTGAGATTATACGATACTTATTTCAAATTTAGTAATATTATCTTGATCAAAATTAGGAACTAAAATTAGAACTCAAATGCCATAGCAATCCAATCAGTATTTTAAATCAGTTGTCATATCATTTAGTAGGCAAGATTAATATTTGGGCTAAAACCTTTTCGTCTTTCTCGCTTCCACTGTCAGATATTCATCAGACCCACCTTCCTCTCTTTCTTTCTCTTTGCACTACTTGTGACCTCTTTCTCTCTCTACACTCCCTAGTATCTCTATCATGTCTCAGTAGCCCACCACCGGCAACGACCACACACTCCAACCCCATGTTAGATTCTCTCTCAACCTCATGTTAGATTCTCACCTCTCTTCATCTAAGGATGTCAATGGACCGGGAAAAAAGGGTATTCGTCCAAACTCGCTCCATTTGGACTGGGGATGGACTATACATATTGGACGGTGGACATATATGAGAATACCCGTATAAACCCGTGCGGGGATGGACTTACCCTTATCCGCGCCCCGTACCCGCCTCGTCCCGTCCCCGTTACCCGCAAAAAAAATAAATAAATATAAATATATATTGACTTGATTGAGATGATTTTACCACCATTATGTTGCTTTGAACATTTGTTTGCGTTTTGTTCAAATATATAGCATTTTTAAGTAGTATTTTGGACATTTGTTGTTTGTGTTTTATTCAAATATGTTATGTTATATTATGTTGTGTTAGATTATTTAGAATGTTGTTGGATACCTCCCGCTCCCGCTTCGGTCTATTGACATCCCTATCTTCATCTCGCACACACACACAAAAACCCACAACACACAAAAACACAAGGGGGCGGAGCTATGTGTAAACAGTTGCCCCCACTGACTTTTGAGAAACAGTGGGTGATACAAACAAAATTATGATCTATTTAACTTATTGCCCCCTTAATTTTTTGAAAAATTTAATAGTGCTCCATTGACTTTTGAGAAATTAACAAATATACACCGTGATAGCAATAAAATTATGATCTAGTTAACATATTTCCCTCTTAATTTTCTAAAAAAAATAATACACTTCCTTGTACTTTTTTAAAAATAATTATGTAGTTGTCCCTAATTCATTTATTTTTTTAAAATCAGTAGCTCGAAACCTAGTAACACAAGCAATAGATATATAGCAAATGACAAAATCTGTTAAACTAAAAGTGTTAATGCCTTTTTAAAAACATCAATTTCTCAATAAGATTAAAAGAAATTGTTTTGAAATATCTTCTGGAATTGATCAATTGTAGACGATTATTAGAATTTGAAATACCATTGTTGTGTTTATCTTTAATAGATGACTGAGTTGAAATGTGCAATAAAATTATTATTATTTTTGTTTGTTCATATTGAATTAATTTTTATTTTTAATTTTCATTCTCTAATCAAATCTTTGATCTTAACATACTTCTCATAGGTGAACTAATGAGTGTTTTGTGTGAAATATGCACCTAATTTAGTCATTATTAATAAAGTTTTCATCATTCTATAATTAAATATGCACCAAATGGATCATGTGACAACCCGTGGACAACTAGATAGCCCGACAGATAAGATCATATGACATGGTATTTGATCTGTTAGTTTCAAAAGATTGGTCCGGTTAAAGTTAATGGATGCTACCCGTAAGAACAACTCGATAGATAGCCAACTAATGGCCCATTGAAATCTGTTTACGGGTTTAGGGCTTAATCAGATCATGAATCGTAATCTTTCGGGCAGCTTACGATGATCCGACTCATTGATGATTCGACAAACCACGGGCTGTTGGGCTAGCCGATTCCAATCCTTAATTCTCCACAAAGATCTAGACCTTCTATAAATTCATAAGAAGGGTTTACTATGCATCAAAACCTATCAAATGATATAAACTTGAAGAAGGGAGCCACCCCAAATCTTACTTGCCATAAAAAGAAATATATAAAATTGTGTATTGCATGATGAAATCACACTATTAGCTAGTGAATGGAAGTGGAGTGCTTCTGCCCCCGGCCCGTACCCGAAATTGATAAGGAACTAGATGTTGTTTAGAACTAATAAGGTTGAAAGAAATGATACGTCAAGCGGTACCCCATTTTACTTTACTAAATCTCGTCTTTATTACGCTCATTAAATCAATTGTGAGTTTCAAAACTGAATATAAATCATTTTCAATCTTATAGCTGCAATTGATTAGACATCAAAATGAAGTTTAATTAATATTTTGATTTAATCTCTAGGACTCGAGTGGTGGGTCCTAATTCACTTTGGGGCCATATGGTGATGGTGAGTGACTTTGGGTGTCATCTAAATTCCACTTTACGGCTGTCAATGGTGTTATAACTTATAAATCTCATGTGTATGTATTTTGTACAATAAGGTTTTTATAGTTTGGTATAAACTAAAAATATCCCATGGGCGATGCTTGCAAGTAATTCCAATTGGAATGTAAATTTTAAATTTAGTCGTATGTCAACGCTAAAAAATATACGTTTTTGACGAGGAAAAAAAATTTGAATAAATTTTATATTTTTATATTAAAATAGATAAATATTAGATTAATTTTAATTATTATTGTATTTTTTTAAGTTAAAATTTTAATTTTTTTACTTGCAAAATTAGATAAATATCTCTAGATTTACTCGAAACTAGACACATGGCCACACATCAATCGTCACTGGGGCCCAGACAAGCCCGGGTCGGTGCAAGCTAGGATCGAACACCTCAGATATAAAGGCCAAGTGATTGGGGGCCCCACAATCATAATGTTCACTCTTTCCTTATCCCACCACTAGCATTTTAATTTACAGTACCATCAACTACCAAACATGGAATTGCAGCTTCCAAGTCGTAGTTAAGGCCAATTTTGGCTTCATTTGGCCCCTCTGACTGTGAAGTGCCCTTTGATGTTGAGTAGTGAAAAGATATCTTGTTTTTACTTCACAAAAATATAAGTGGTAATGGGACCCACCCTTTTGGACAAGCTCTAGTGGAATCCCTCTCCTCTTCCCCCAACCAATCTCACCGTTCCTATACATTCGAAGAGTTCACCAACCATTATTATGGCAAACGAATAATAAAAATGAATTGTAAATTTAGATGTCTTGAATTTAAATTTTAATAATTCTTTAAGATTAAGATACGAAAAATTTATTTCTTACTTTCGGTGTGGATAGTCTGCCTGTGAACAGACTAAAGAAGGAATTAATTAATATACACGTAAATTGATCCGAATATCCATCATCGCTGAATTAAAAAAAAAGTACAATTTTTTTGCTTTTCTACTCCACATACACACACAATTTGGGATTATTTTTAACACCGGGAGATATTCTTTTATGAGAATGAAAACATGATTCTTTCTTTACTTCCTCTCTATTAACAAAATTTGGACGAAGAGAGAAAAGAATTATTATGAGAAAAGTGAGATTAATAATTACTTAATTTTGGTGTATAACTTTAAAGCACAATTTTATTGAATCGTTATACGCATGTTTTACTATTTTTATACCAAGAAATTATTTCAATCCCATATTGTTGAACTAGGGTTTACAATTCTGATTTCAAAAATAAACAATCACATGTAAATTACATATATCGATTTAAAATGAATTGTTTTATGAGATTCAAAACTTGGAATCTGCGGATCGTATTTTCGTTTAAACTACTCTCTCATTTCTTATCTTTCAATATTTATGCAACAAAAAACATACAAACTTGTCGATGTTTACATGTGTTTGTTTCGATTGGAATTTGGGTTCTTTCTATAGAATTAGTTGTCATAATTTCTTATTAATAGAGAAGAGGAAAATAATTATTGGAGGGTCCTATTAGTTCATGATTTAATTAAAATTAATGTTTTTTTTGGGAAATAAAAATAATTTTGATTAATTATTACAGCTTTTTTTTTTTTATCTTAACATTATTACATCCTAAGGATCAATTTTGTTGGGCTAATTCATGGTCACTGTCATTAGTCTTCTCACATCCCAAACTTTTTCATAATTTAACCGGTCACAGTCGTCCACGTGGCATGGAGAGCGACAGGAGTGGAATTGACACACAGCACATGGAACATACACGTGTTCGGCTTTGAATGGACAAGTAGGAAGAAATATTGGGTTTTGACCCACGTGGAGCATGGGACCCACGTATGGACGGCGTCAAACAAGATTGGTTTATTGGGTCCATCTACAAGAAAGCTTGAAACCTGAGGTGATGAAGCTTAGATTGTGTAATTGCGCTTTCGGTGTATTGTGCCGTGTGGAGTTGATTTTTTTTTTTTTGGATATAAAATAAATATTTAAAAAATAAAATAAAAAAAATTATTAGAATTATTTGAAGTATTTTCGAAAAAGTCAAATTTCTTTAAAAATTCTTAGATAAGTCTCACTTTTTTAAAATTTTTTCTATATACTGATAAAATTTATTTTTACCTAAAAATATTAATGAAAAAATTGCTCAATAAACTCAAGTCCAAATGAACCAAGTTACTTTTTCACTCAAACAAAAAAAGACTAATTATTTGGTTTGCATATCAAAAAATAGTATTTAAAAATAATTTTTGAGAATACATTTAATAAGTGTTTTTGAAAAATTTTAAATTGTAAATTCTGTTTGATTATATATTTTTTAAAATAATTTTAAAGAACAAAAAAATTGTAAAATCTATTTACACAATAATCCACAAAACCCACAATTATCATCTCTATCGTTCTTCCCTCTCTCCCTGTCTTCACAAAACCCATACATACACGCACACATCTAGACCCAGATTCGGATCTACACAAATCTATGTTTCATATTTATGTAGATTTGAACTTTAATTGTTGCGATTGAGAGAGAGAGAGAGAAGAAGATGCTGGAGAGAGAAAGAGGAAGGAAAAAATGCAAAAAAAGAAGAAGGAAAGAAGTCTTTTACTGCTAAAGGGACTCAAATGACAGACCTCATTAAAGATTTAAAATTGTCTGCGTGTTTCCAACGTTTTCAAAAAAAACTCTGAAAACAAGTGTAGCTTGTTTTCTATTTTTTTGCTCAAATTATCTTTTTTTTTTCAAAAATTTGAGAACAAAAACGCTAAACAAACAGATTTTGTGTTTTTAAATATTTGAGAATAAAAAACAAATTTGCATAACAAAATCAAACATGACTTTTCAGCCAACTTAAAAAAGGCTCGTTGTCTTTCTTTTGAGTAACAACTTGTTACCATAATCTGACTTACGATACATCGTGTTATGTTAATAAGTTGGTATCATATTTAATTGTATCATGTTAAAAATCGAATTCTTAACCATCGGATTATCATTCGACAGTCACCTCATTGCTTTTTTTTTTTTGATTTTACAGTTTCGTGCTCATCTTCTATTCTTACCATAACCATATGTTTGTCCGGATTAGACCGTTCATGAAATGCAGACGAAATAAACTCTAAATTCACACGAAATGCAAGTGGGACTCGTGCAATCAAATGTTATTATATATAGGAGTCCAACCTTCCAAGCTTAGTCTATGCTTACAGCTCGTTCTAATGACGTTATAGCAGTATACTTTGCATTTATAGATGGTTATACCGACTTGGGTTAGCCTGAAAATAGTTTCCGGCCACGTGAGATTGTGCGTATGATATATGGGGAAGGGTCGGAGACTGACAACAAGTCGTGGCGAACGATACTTGGGTGGCTGTTATGGCTACAGTGAAGGCCAAGGGACGGTCACCGGCGGTCCAGAACTCGGCGAAGACGATGTGTGGTCAATGGTTGACGGCATGGTCAACGGCGGTGATCAAACAATGAATGGCTCGCGTGATGAGTGGACTTCACACGCCACCCCTGAGAGTAACGGAAGTGTTAGCAGTATCGGGAGCCGCAGGAGAGGTCGCCGGGACGACCATCGCAACGTCGGAGGCATATCATTGGCTTTTGATGATTCGGACAACACGACGTCGTCTAGAATTCTGCACCAGTTTCTTGGACAGGACAGCGAGGGGATGTCTCCACGTGGATGCCAGATGGCCACCTCAGCTCCAGTGAACGTGCCAGATTGGACAAAGATTTACCGAGTTGACTCGGTCGAGTCATTGCATGACTCAGATGATTGTGTCGATGATGGTGATATGGAAATGGTTCCGCCACACGAGTACCTGGCGCGTGTGTGTGCACACAGTCGAAAGTCAGCTGCAAACTCAGTTTTTGAAGGTGTGGGTCGTACGCTTAAGGGCCGCGATATGAGTCGGGTTAGGGATGCAGTTTGGAGCCAAACCGGGTTCGATGGCTAAGCCTTATGGAAACCTTATTTGATCCTCTCCAATTAAAGTCATTGGTGGGTTCGATGATTATCTATCTAAAAATGAACATATGTATATATATATGTGTGTTGATGTTGGAATTGTAATTGTAATTGTAATTGTAATTGTAATTTTTTCTTGGGCAATGACTCGGGTGAGTGAACTCGGTCAACGAGTCCACTCGATAGCGATTGAGCCCAAATATAGTTCTGATTTAGCTTTCTAGTATTCATGCTTCTTAATATGTATATATCCTTTCCCTTTTCTTAAGTAGGACTTGCGACAATATGATTCTGTATTATTATAATGGTATTCGCCATGCAGTAACTATAGTTCCAAAAGTATTTGGTGTGTCCCATGAGAGTGTGAGATTGAGTTTGAATTCTTTGTACATAAGAGGTGATGTTCAATACTTGTTAAAATAGTTATTTTATATTTATAATTGGACACAAATCTTTTGATTGTTCGATCAAATTAAAATTATATATTAATAACACAGACAAAAAATAACTATTTAACAAGTATTGTAGGTAAAAAAATAGGTATTTTTATAATTGTTAAAAAATATTAAATAGTATTATATAAATTGTAGAAAATGTGAAATATACGACACAACGCAACTGACTCGACGTGAAAATATTTTGTGTTAAAAATAATTTTTATAGACTCAAACACAACACGAAAATGATGCGACATGACACAAAATAACATGATACAACACAATTGAGAGATATTCAACAATTATTAATTGATGAAATTCTTTTTCATTACAAATGTGAAATATTTAAACTTTAAAGATACAATTTGTAATTATCCTAAATTTTTTTAACTGCAAAGTGGATGACAGTTAACTTCGAATGCATATTGATACAAATTTATGTCTTTCATGGTATAAATTGATATTTTTAAATTTTAAGGGTATAAATTAAAATTTAAGTAATCCGTCATGATACAAGTTGAGATTAGTACTAAATCAAATGCCAAACCATTAATATGAAGCTCGTGTCTCTGGAAGTCTGGGCTACTATATGAATATCAGAAACCACTACAAAAAGACGAAAGAGTCCTTGCCATTGGGTATAAAACGTAGGACCCCATTTCTTCTGTATCTTAGCTTACCCTTTTTCACACAGTAACTACCCTCAGCAACAACACTGTTAGAGCAATGCCATGCATACTAGAAAGTGTGCATAAAAAACCTACATTAAATTATTTGTAGTTATCGGATCAATGAGTCTCGTCACAAACTCGACGGTTACAAATAATTTGATACACATAATTTTATCCAAACTGTTATCTATGGCCCGTTTGTGATCCAAATATTACGCAGACTTGCTTATGGAGACCTAAGATTGATTGTTTGTTTACAAAGATTGATTGTTTACAAGTTCAGTGGTTGAAAGGTTTTTGATGAATCCAAGGGAGAACAAAGGCAATATGGACAAATGAGTGTGGGGGGGTCCAAGTCCAACCCTTTAGGATAGAAAAAAAACAAAGTGCCTTTTAATGGGAGGTGATAGATTGATGGTCCTAACCCTAATATTAGTTCAACCGGTAATAAAAATGAGTTATAAATTCAAATATTATGAATTTGAATTTTGATAATTTTTTGAGCTAAGTCATAACTAGGGGTGTTAATCGAGCCCTTGTCGATCTTTTGTCGAGCTTAATTTACATATAAAAAAGCTGGGTCGTTTAACTATTTACTCATAAACGAGCGTAAAATAGTGTTCAAGTTCGGCTTGATTAACAGCCCTAGCCATAACATATTTATCTTTTATAAATATCTTAATTTTGGAATGAATAAGAATAAATCGACGTGCATGTAAGTTGATTCGAACACCATTAATTGTTAAAAAAAAAAAAAGATAAATGGGTGGTCATAGTGGCACAAGTTGCCAGAGGTGTTGAAAGTTGGAACAACATATTGAAGGGTAGATATCTTCTGCCTGACCTTTTTCAAGAAAGGGACACAAGTGGTTTGATTGGGCTCACCAGTGTTAAGAGCTTGTGGTTCCATTTCTTCCTGATAGTAATGTATAATAGACTTTAGTCTTTGTGATTTGTAAAGGGGCCCACAAAAAAGTCATCACCATGATAAACATCAAAGTTATAAAACAAATATAATTCATATGTGGACTAGGATTACCTCTCTAATGCATGATAAATGTATACCTTTTTCTTTGATGGTGATTAAAATATATGTGGTTGAAATTTAAATGCGTAAGTTTATTGTAATTAAAAGGTTAAAATATAAGTAGGTAGATTTTTTATTGTTAAAATGTAAGTCATAGGATAAATCATTGAATATAAATGCTCTGAACAATGGTTGTATTTTATGTAAGTAAGACACATTATATTTTTATTATGTAGATAACACTACAGTGCCACATGGTTACAGTGACTAATATTAGAGCTCAAAGGAGTAATTACCACAAATTTGAACAACCTATAGCAAAAAAATAAAATAAAAAAAGGTTGACATTTGATTCATTCTTGTTATAAAAAAATGTATTTCCTCCACATCTTAGCTAGTATTTAGTAAACGCGTGTTTTTGTTTTTTTGTTTTTTTTCATTTTATGGCAAAAAAAAAACATGTTTGGTGAATATTTTTAATTGCTATGTTTTAAAAACAAAGCTAAAATATATAAACATCTAAAAGAATGTTTTTGAAAACATTAAAAAAAAAACGCGAGTCATTTAATGAGGTTTGGACTTTGATTCTCTTTAGCAACAAAATATGAATTTTTTTCTTGAGTATATAAAAGGCATCTCTCTTTCACCTCTCATATCTCTATCATCTTTCTCTCTCTTTGGACAAAGCCAAAGCAAAAGGATCCAGACGCCAGACACCATCTCTTCCCCCTTCTCCCTCTGTCGCTCTCACTCTCTCTCTCAACTTTCTCTATTTTGGCGATGGTGATGAATTTTGAGGAGTGATGGTAGATTTTGCTAATTGTGGTGGGTTCGTTGGTGATGGTGGGTTTTCAGGGATGGGGGTGAGTTGGTTTGCTGTGGATTTCAGGGATGGGATGGGTTGGGTGG
>CM042188.1:1252860-1271542 GCA_023539305.1 Ilex asprella
ATGGTTTTTGGTGGTTGGTGAAGTTGTTGGGTGGTGAATTTTTGATATAATACAAAACATATATTTTTATTTTTGTTTTTATAAATTTTTAAATGTAAATGACTACCAAATATGTTTTATATTTTTATTTTTTATCACAATTTTTTTAATAAAAAAAATATAAAAATAAAAACGTTATCAAACACACGTTTAGTTTTTTCACAATTAAGAGTTTTTGGTCCATTAACGCCCAGGATTTGGGCCAATGTCAAACCAAGCCCAAGTTTATAAAGATTCATTGGACCTTGAATAAGTTTGAAGACTATTTAAGTTGTTAAGCCCATCTTCGAAATCTTTTGTTCTGATCAAGCCCAAATTCCAGAAGTTGATTAGCACATATAGGTAGGCAATATGATTACCATTCATACTAAAAGATTCTCTACTTAATTATTTTCGTCATTAAGTGCAACCATGCCTACATGAGAGGCTGATGCAGTCCGCCATGCCTGCATGTTGGCTGAAGCTTTTTTACTGTCTAATGTCTCTATTCATAATGACAGTCTTAACATTATTAAATTAAGTGCAACCGAGAATGTTCCTCTATGGGATACTCATGTAATTATGAATGATATTAAGTTTTTAGCAAGGATACATAACTTACGCATTTTACACAAGCACAAGGCTTGTAATAGGATTACTCATTGGATGAGAGTCGCTAAACTAATCAATTTGCTCCATTTGTACTGGTTATGCTCTCCCTCTTCCGAGCTTAGGACTTTTATAATGACGGATTATAATTAGAATTTTCTTACTTAATATAATGCAGCCCCTTTGTCCTTGATCAAAAAATAAAAAATAAAAAATTCGTCATAACCTGAACAACACTAAAAAAATAACCCCAAATGCATATCATATTTTAGATGAGTGAGATTTTCAAAATAACACGAATGAATTCGGATCCCCTCCATTTACCCTTTCCTTTTAATTCTCCTCAATATAATGAACAAGATTTTTTTCTTGTGGAGTTTTTTTTTAATAATGGTTAACACTCTACCAATAATTAAATGAATGAGAAAAAATCTTGTGTATTGAAATTCAAAATCTTACATATGTCACTCATCTAACATTGTATTGAGAGGAATTGAAAGAAAGAGATAATATAAGGAATCTAAATCCAACACGAACATAAACACAATCACAAAATGAATTTATTAATAGGAAAATACTATATAACTCAAATTTGTATCCTAAATGAAGGAGATCATTGAATGAGTGAGTCTTATAACTTTTTTAAATGAGATTTACTGATCTAATGGTTATTTCATTTGAAATGTAAATTTCTGTTGTAGATTTGAATTACATAGCATTATTAAAAGCATCTCCAACAATAAAATGTATTTTAGCTACTCAAAAAGCAACATTTTATATTTTAGCTACTCATTTTTGTAATACACACTCTAACAGATTTTTTATATTTTTAACTATTTATTTTAAATATTAATTCTCATGACTTTTGTATTATTTTTTTTGGAAAAAATGAAAGGGAGAAAGAGAGAGAATGGAAGAAAAAGAGAGGAAGTGAGAGAAAATATTATAAAAAAGTTTTACATATCGCTACAGTGATGCTCTAAATATAGAGTATTATTGTAGCAAAAATTTATTTAACAGTATATGAAGATAATTTGTTAGAATGTTATTTTTGGTTTTGGTTAGCTAAAATTTATCTATTTTGACCATTTGAAGCATTAGTCGGAGATGCTCTATTATCTTTATTTTTGACAAAATGGCACAGGTCACGTGCGACGCGTGAGAGTAGTTGTAATGTGTACAAAGAATGGAGATTGGAAACATGCAAACTGCCATGGATGGCATTTAATGCGCTAGTGGTGTTATATCGGAGTTCCACACTCAGTTTCTCTCTCTCTCGTGTGGGGTCTTCACTTATATGGACAGCTATTGCTGATTTACTGCTTTTGTCCCCATACTCTCAGCTGCCGCATTCATGGCGCTCCCCCTTCCGTCTCTCTTTTATCTCTCTCTCCACGACCCATTTCTTTTTCCTCGCATTCCCACCATTTTTTTTTCCTGAATTTAACGTCTGATTCTTGTTGACAAAACTCCATTCTTTTGTGTTCTTGCACTTTCCAATAATTTTTTTCTGTGGGTATTTATCACTGCTTCTGGGAAAGTCAGTTACAGAACAGGCATGAGAAAAGGGGTGGCTCAAAATCTTAATCTTTATCTTCTGAATTTGATTCTGCTTCTTTTCTGTGAGTTTTTGCTGCTTATTTTCTTCGAAAATTAGTGGTTTTACTGCTTTCATGCATGATCTGTGTTACTTTTTGTTTTCACAAAATATTGCTTTTATTTCTGGGGAATACACACCCAACTGGGTTTTGATTGTTTTCAGTTGTGTTAGGAATTTGGGGAAATGGGTTTATTAGAACTTGAAAAATTAAAACTATGGTGTCGAGAGATTGAAGCTACTTTGGTTAGCTCTGGTTTTGGTTTTTTATTTGGTAAATTTGCTGAATTGAACTATGTAATTTGTTTAATTTCTTCTGTTTTGAATTGTTGGCTGTTTATGTTTTTTTCAATGTCAGGGACTCAGGATTGCTGTTTGCTTGCTGATTTAAGGTTTCTTTGGCTAGCTTTTGATTATTAGGATGATGTGGCATTGTTGTGGGTCTAGGCCTTGTCAATGTTAGGGTTTCGATTAGGGCTTGGATAATTTATCTTAATGTGTATTTTCCATTTTTGTGTAATGTTTCATATGTTCAGAGTGTAATATTGTTAAAAAATTTGCCACTGCATACGTCAGGCAGTAACTAGGGAATTCTGTCCAATGTAAGTATCTAAAATCCATGAACATGGATTGTGGATATTTCGTTGGCCTGATTATTAGAAGGTATAATTTATTGAAATTGTGCTGAGAGAAAGTTGAAAGAGCGGGGAAAGAAGAGAAAAAAAAATGATATTTGCACACAAAATATCATATACCAATTAACAATCAAAGGCCTACTTTAGCAAAAAAATAAGGAAGATGCCCACATCATATAAAAATATACAAAGCATCTTCAGAGGATAATGACCTCCCTAAACACCAAAAAACAGAGATATCATGCAATCAAATGCTCCACCATGGGCAATCCATTCTTGGTTTTCCCCTGCCCCAGCAAATATAAGACCCCTCAATATGAATGCATGGAAAGTAATCATTTAAGCCTTTTGTCATAACATGTATCTTTCACTTAAGATAGGAAAGAAAACATTGTGGACATCTGTGAGATGGTACATGGCAATAGACTGACTGTTTACAACATTCTCTACTTGGCATGCAAATAGCGGAATCACCAGTCTATATTGTAATGTTTTCAAATTGAATGACACCATAAACAAACATTTCCTTGCATAAACGTTATTGAGTCTTTGGTTTTAGACAATGTTTGTTGGATTGCAAGTCGATTTTGTATGTGGTTCGAATATGCTGTGAAATAATTTCTCAATACATGGTGCGATGGTGGTGGACTTAGCTAGTTGTTTTGATTGCAGTTTATTCGGAACTCGTAGCCGAATTGCTTTCACTAATACATAGAAATTAATGATTACACATTTATGTCCACATAATGAATTGATATCTCTTTTATATTTGTGATAAGAGTTCCAAAGCAAACCGTTATGATGGTTGAATATTTGCATCACGAAAGGATTTCAATTCTTTCAATTCTCACCAGATCAAAATACAAGTTAAAATTCAAAGATCATCAAAGTAAAGGAAAAAAATGCATGAGGGATACAATTTGGGGTTATCTAGATGGTTGGTTGAGTTGAGGTTCGGGTTACAGTTTTGTGCTGGGATAATAGGGGATCTAGCTAGGTCATGAGCCCATCTCATTTGTGCGATCCAGATCATGGGATGCCAGGGTACCTTCGATCCTTGTATCCTTATGTTTGGATTGGCATTTATTAGCATATTCTAAGGTTTAATCTGGGCCTTGGAAGTTTGCATTAGCAATTTCCTTATCAATTCATCTTGCAGATTGGTGCACAAAATGTTTGAACACATTAAAACCTCGATAACAGTAAAAATGGGAAGTACCTGGTTCAGCATGCCTGCCGGCTGCTATTGGCATCTTCTATTTTCTAACTAGTGGGGTTCATGGTTTCCTAGCAGTACTTTAAAAAATACACCAATGTAGAGTATACACATCTCATATTTCCCCTGTGTGTGTGTTTGGTTGATTGGTTCTCCTGTTATGGTTTGGATTTTGGAACGTTGTTATGTTATACGTATATGGAACCTATGGATGCTTTTCTCCCTTTTCTCCTTTGTTTTCCATGGCAAGAAACTTGATAGCCAATAGAGCCACTCTATCTCATGGACTTATGATCCTTGAACAGGCTTCCATGAAGTCAGTTGCAGCTCCTTGGAAAATCTGGCAAGTTCTATGAGAATGGATAAAAAAGCAGATGCCCTTTTGCCTGAGATATCCCCAGATGCTGCTCCTCAGCCCCTTCTTCCTCTTCTCGCACCTTCTCCATTGACACCATTTACAAATAGCACGGTCCCAAAATTATCAGGTTTGTTCATCTACTCTTGTACACAGGACTCTTGTAGTTTTTTTGGGTTGAAAAGTTAATCCTAGATTTTACTAGATTTTTTTTGATTGTTTCTCTTTCTTATAGGACTCTGCATGTTAAACTTTGACGCTGTTGAAAGCATGATGAACATGACATCAACTGATTGTATGGCTGTTTTTGCGCCATTTCTTGCTAATGTAATATGCTGTCCACAGTTGGAAGCCACTCTAGTCATTCTCCTTGGTCAATCTAGCAAAGATACTAATATGCTTGCTTTAAATGGGACTCATGCAAAGCATTGCCTCTCAGATTTTGAGCAAATTCTGGTTGGTCAGGGTGCCAATAATAACCTCCAGCAGATATGTGCCATCCGCCCATCAAATCTTACTGAAGGTTCTTGTCCAGTCAAAAATGTCAATGAGTTTGAGAGCATTGTGGATTCTTCCCAGCTTCTGTCAGCATGTGGAAAAATTGATCTTGTGAATGAATGTTGTGAGCAAGTTTGTCAGAATGCTATATCAGAAGCTGCTAAAAAGCTTGCATTAAAAGCTTATGATCTGCTGAGTATGGATGGGTCTCATGCGTTGTCTGACCACTCCACTCGGGTTAATGATTGCAAAAGTATCATACTTCGATGGCTGGCAAGTAAACTTGATCCGCCTCAATCAAAGGGAATCCTCAGAGGACTATCGAATTGCAATATAAATAAAGGTGAGGCTAGAGCAAATAGAACTTTTTCAGAGTCTGTTGTAACATGTAGGAGTCTTCATTGATATTGAAGGGTTTCAGGGGATTTTCCTAAATCAAATTGTCATTAGCAAAAAGGCCTCCAAATTTTTTGTGTGGGTTTTACTTTCACGCACTCTTTAGATGGTGGTGGGTCCAGGTTTCACAATGAGTACATAGCATTTGCTTCATTGCTGCTAACAGTTGCCACTAGGTTTTAGACGATTGTGGTAGCATATGCATGACTCAAGTATATAATGATGCTTTTTATTTGCAAGCATTATATTTTGACTGTGCCAACTTTTGTTGTTACCTGAATGCATGAGCTCCATATAGTCCATCATAATTCTGATAGTCTGGCTCATTGTTTGTAATGGTAGCTGTTATTTTCTAAATTTGTCAAGACTTGAAATATTTGTCAGTCAAAAAGGGATACAAACTAAGTGTAGAACACTCGTATATATAGCCAAACAATAGTGTAAAAAGACCTGAACATTCCTCTGATCTAGGCAAGACATAAAAGTCATAATAAGAGTAAAAAGGGTAAAAAGACAAAACCCTAATAAACTAGAATATAACTCCAACACTTCACAAGTTAGGCTAAAAAATGTCAACTAAGTCAAGCTTGACAACGCAGTCCCGGAGAATGGATAGAGTGACAGGTTTGGTAAAAACATTCACAACCTGATCACCGGTCCCCACAAACGATATAGTGACAATACCATAGCTAACATTCTCCCGAAGAAAGTGAACATCGATCTGTGTATGCTTTGTCCTCTCGTGTAGTACAAAGTCAAAAGTGAGCTGAATAGCAGATCGATTATCACAATATAATGTGAATGGATAAGTCACTGGAAATCTCAACTCATTAAGAATCGATTGTAGCCAGATAATCTCATACATGTTAAATGTTAGTGTCTGATATTCTGTCTCTATTGACGAGCGGGAGACGATTGCTTATTTCTTGTAATTCTAAGATATAAGATGAGTCCCTTGAAATCACAGAAACTTGTAGTAGATCGACCATCATACGTTTCCTATAATTTGAATTTGAATAACAAGCTAGAGAACAAGTTTGAGATCTTGATGCATTGAACAATTTAAGTCTAGAACAAGATTTGAGGTGTCGAATAATATGATAAACTGTATGTGCATGTAAATGAAATGTAGAGAACAAGTATGTGCATGAACTGACTGATTCGGCTGATGGTAAATGAAATGTTTGACCTAGTATTGATTAGGTAGATAAGTCTACCTACCAACCTCTGATTGATAATATCTCTCAACTCCTTACTTTCAGCAATGAGCTTCTTGTTTAGAATAATGGGTGATGATGTAGGTTTGCACCCCAGTGTCCGGGAAAAGATCCAGAACATACTCTGTTGCTATGGACAACTTCAATCCTAAGAAAGTATGTTAGAAATTCAAGGTCTTTCACATCGAAGGCCTTTTCAAGATCTACCTTAACCTGCACAGTCCCATAAACATCATCTTCAGTAATAATAATATTATCCACATATACTAAGTGGATGACATTGCCCAGAAATATTCCGTCGAATGAAACAGGTATGATCAAAATGACATCTGGTGAACCCAAAAACGTATAAATAAAACACTAAAGCAATAGAACCAGACTCGTGGTGACTGTTTCAGTCAATAAAGAGACTTACGTAGTGAACACACCTTTTTAGCTTACTTTTCCTCACCACGGAAGTCCGGTAGTGCATCCATATACATACTCTCGTCCAGATCATCGTGAAGAAATGCATTCTTCACATCTAACTAATGAAGAGGCCAAGATTACTCCACAACCAGAGAAATAATCAATTGAACGGTAGTCAATTTTGTTACGGGGGCAAAGGTAGCACCAAAATTATGGCTTGGTACTTGAGTAAAGCCCTTCGCCATAAGTCTAGCCTTGTAACGATTAATAGTACTATCTGCAAGAAACTTTAGGGTATAAGCCCAGTGACAACCTATAGTCTTCATCACTGAAGGTAAAGAGACAAGATCTCAAGTATGATTATGCTGAAGAGCATCGATGCCATAAATCATCATCCTCCACTGATAATGTCTTGTTAGGTAAAGTAACTAACTTACTGCTTGTAATCTCATCAATACTAACAACAGGTACATCAATATTACCTGTATTGCTTGAGGCAAGAGGAACATCAGTAGGGAGATGAGAGCGAGGGCGACTAACATAAATCAACAAAAGAGGAGAGACTGGTGACTCTATACTGACAGGAACAAGTGGCTTTAGAGGAGGAGAGATCAATGACTCTATATTTACAATGACCAATGACTCTAGCTCTTGTGGTAACGAAAAATTAAAGGGAGTATCATCAATTGGAGGGACTGACATAGGCTTGGAAGAAAAATAAGGAATATGTTTATGAAAGGTAACATTTAGATTGTGATACATAGACGCTTGATAGGATCATAACACCAATACCCCTTAGACTGATGACAGTAGCCCACGAGAATATAACGGATCACTTTATCATCAACCTTATGGCGAGTAGGAGACAGATCCTAAACAAAATATGTGCAGCCAAAAACACGAGGGGGACCGGAAAAAGTGTCTGCGCAAGGAATAAGACTTGTAAGGAAGTCCTATGCTGAAGAACACGACTTGGTGTACGAGTGCACAGAAAGGTAGAACTCAAAATAACAAAAATGTCAATAAGATTTTGGTATTCCCATACCTTTAAGCATACAACATATCATTCAGATTAAACTCTTATTTTTTCTTTCAACAAATTTAGTTTGTTCAAAAGTTTATGTGCAAGTGAGTTATTGAAGGATATTCTAAGAAGAAAGGTGAGACACTAAAGCATCAGACACATATTCTTTGGCATTATCCGAACGAAGAGCATGAACAATGACATTGAATTGTGTGTTAATTATTTGGAGAAACTGAGTGATGACAGAAAGTATATCGGATTTTCTATACAAAAGGTAGACTCAAGTACAATGGATATAGTTATCTATAAATGTCAAATAATATCGAGCATCTGACAGAGTAGTATAAATGGGAGGGTCCCCAAATATCAGAGTGGATTGAGTCAAATAGCCTGGGTGACTAGTGCATACGAGGAATATAACTTGTCCTAACATGTTTTGATAGAGAACATATAAAACAATCAAAGTTACCACCAAAACAAGCATTACTTAAAGTTGGAAATAACATACATAAATATTTAAAATTTGTATGCCCAAAAAAGTCAAGCCACAACTGAACAGTTTGTGAAGAAAAATCATAGCGACAAGTGTTAGGTAAAATACTAGTATGCAAAGTTAGGAACAGATAAAGATAAAACATGTGCATGTGATGAAAGTATAGGGACTGGTGCAATTGGAGGTGGATCGCCTAAATAAAACAGTTCATCTCTCTCTCATGTCTCCTGATAATAATTTTCTTGGTACTCAGGTCTTGCAAATAACATGAATCATATAAGAATACGACTGTACAGTGAAAATTTCTGGCTAACTAATGTATAGATAATAGATTCATGACCAGCTTTGGAGCACAAAAAATCAAACGTAAGAGTATGTATCCCATGTGCTAATTGAACTTGTTTATGTATTTGCTCGTCAAAAGTAGTGAAGTGATGAGCCTTACCTATCATGTGATCATTCGCACCTTAGTCCAGCATCTAAAAGGGAGACGGACTGGCATAGGCATGAAAGGCACAAGGTATACCTGTAGTAGTTGCAGTAGCAGTAGCAGTGTTTTAAAACCCGGCCCGGACATCAACCCGGTGAAGGGACCGGGTCAATGGGTCACTGGTTGGACCGGTAATATAATAAAAAATTAAAAAAAATAATAAATAATAATAAATAGGCTAAAAAATCACAATAATTATAAAAATAAGAGTCTAAGATACAAAAAAAAAGATCAGATTTGATATCACTATGAATTTGATTGGTGTGATACCAATAATAGCACAAACCAAGTAATTTAAGACCAAATTGCAAGTGAATATCTATGGCACCTATCAAAAAAAGAAAAGAAAAGAAAAGAAAACATTCACCAAAATTTAATCTTAGATCAAGCAAACACATGGACAACAATAATAGCATAGATTTCACAAGAAATTTAAGAACAAATTCCCAGTGTATATCTATAGCACCTATAAAACAAATGAATAGATACATTCAGATAAATTTGATCATATCACAACCCACAAGTATGAACCCACACATATAAAGATAAAAACAAATTCTACACATAAAAGCCCCAAATCATATATATAGAAATGGGTCAAAAGGAACTCAAACTATGAACCCCATTTAAAGATATAAAAGAAAATCAAACACACACCGCCACAGAAGCTTCATCTATACAACAACTTATGAAGAATTTGTACGACATAGTATAAGAGAACAAATAGGAGTATAAGTAATTGCATATAGTGAAACAAGAGAACTCACAGAATTGGCAAAAAAATGGGGAGAAATTTTTTGATGGAGTGCAGGAGTGAGGAAGCACAGGCCTAGAAAAGGGAAGAAACGGATCTGAAACCCATTATCATTATCAAGCGGGTGGGTCAACCATCACCACCATCCACTGAGCACATGCACAGTAAACTCAGATGAGCCTACTGCTCGAGCCTCGTGGTCAGTCGTTGGAGTGGACTGTGGAGGGTGGAGGCAGCTCGTGGTCAGTCGTTGGGGTGAAGGGTGGAGGCTGCTCGTGGTCTCTGGTGTGGAGCGATTTAGGGCAAAGACACACAATGAGAAAAGACACAAAATGCCCAAATGCTAAAAAAACTGATATTTATACTAAACAAATCAAACTGGCCGGTTTTTGTAAACTCGTCCGGTTTTTACGGGTTTACTGGTTTTTTACCGGTTCACCGGTTTTTGACCGGATTATTTGCTTAAACAATCCAATTGCAAACCCGGCCCGGTTAGGAGACCGGGTCAACCCGCCGGTCCGGGCCGGGTTTTAAAACACTGAGCAGTAGTCTCGGACCTTAAGAGGTCAAGGCTGACATAAGTATATCTAAGCGAAAAGTGATAGCATTCTTATCACTTTGCCAAGGAGGAACAGTGACAGTAGGTGGTGGTACCTCAGCAATTGCAGCAGTACGACTGTGAGAAGGCGGCTTAAGCTTTGGATGAAGCTTCTAGCATGTAGCTTTGAGTTGTCTTGGTCTGCTACAATAATCACATTGACGATAATCCTACTGTTTGTGTTGATTTGGGGCACCCTAATGGTGCTGGTCCGAGCGTTATCAACCCTTGGCTGAGGGTCTTGAATGAGATCTTGTAGCAGTTGCAAGGGCCATTTGGTCAGCCTGAGGAGTCAATGTCGTAATTGGAAGTGATGCAATACGGCTGCGATGCACATGTTGTTCAATCATTGCATACACCTCATAAAGAGACGCAAGCCTCATCATTGACAAGATTTGGGAACTAGGTCCTTCAAACTCAGGACGAAGATCTATAAGAAACTTGTGAATCTTATTCTCTTGCTCTTGAGTGTGCATGAATGCCGCTTCCTCAGGCTTTATTCTCAGAATAGCAGCTAGAGGACGTAAAATCTCATACTGAAGTTGGCGCTGGATCAAATAGCCATAATAATCTTGAACCGTCATATTTCTTTGTCGAGCATATGAGAGCTTTTGAGAAAGCTCATAAACATGAATTTCTTGTCTTGACTAGGAGAAAGGCTGGAATGAGCGTGACCGCTTAGCAAAGTTACGGCTATTCGACAATTGTGTTGTAACCTTTTGAGAGATTATACCCGGTATTGCCGGTAGTGCAACTGTGTCAATAGGTATTGAATATTAGTCAAACATAAATGTGGGAGAACTAGGCATCACATTCCACGTGGGAATACTAACAGTAGCGGTCTTAAGTCCCTAAATAGTGGCTATATCAACAACAATATGTAAGAACCTGTGACAAAATATATTCTACGGTAAATAGATGGACAAAATAAAGGAGAACAATATCGCTTTAGTCGAACAGTAGCGACAAATAAAGAAAGCCGGGAAAACTCTCAAATAATCAAGTCACGGTGTTCAGAAATTTGGTAATATATATTAGGGATCTACTGCATCAAAAGCAGATCAACGGAGAAAAGGATCTAACCCCTCTTAAAAGATCCTAGATGCTGGAATCCTAGGAAAAAGAAGTTAGTGACGTGAAGAGATGGCGGCACTGCGACGAAGAGCGCGAAGCATGAAGGCGGGGCAGCTGGGTTGGGTTTGCTTGGGTGGGTTCACTGCTGGGTTGGGCAGTGGGTTTTGTCGCTGGGTTGCTGTCTGGCTGGTTAGTCTGCTGCTGGATTAGGTTAGCTGGTTTGTTGGGTGTTGTGCTGTCGCTGCTATGTTTACTTCTTAGGTGTTGTGCTGTCGCTGGTTTGCTTGTTGGGTTTTGTCGTTGGTGTAGTTGTAGTTGCTGAGAGGTATGCTGGCAGTCGGTGCTTGCTGGAAGGTGGGGTGGTGGCTGGCAGTTGTCTGGCGGTGGCTGGTTTGGCGACCAATGATTGGGTAGGACAGAGTTTAGGTCTAGGGTTTAGGCTTAGGGTTAGGGTTAGGGTTACGGTTGATGGCTAGGGTTAGAGGTCGGATTTGGCTATGATACCAACTTGAAATGTCTGTCAGTCAAAAAGGGATGCAAATTAAGTATAGAGCCCTGTATATATAGTGAAACAATAGTATAAAAGACCTGAACATCCCTCTTGTCTAGGCAAGACATAAAAGTCGTGATAAGGATAAAAAGGCAAAACCCTAATAAACTAGACCATAACTCCAACACCAGGAAAGAATTAACTGTTTCTTTATATTATTTTGGTATGATAGTTCATGGTAGCTCATTATTCCTAAATTTAATTTTACCCAAAAAATGTCAATACTCTCAGGCCTCTTGCATGTTGTTTTTATGTTTTTTATTTTGTAATATTTCTATGTTTGTGCTTCAGTTTGCCCTCTGGTTTTCCCCAACATGAGCCATGTCATCAAGGGCTGTGCAAATGGGATAAGCAACCAGACAGCATGCTGTGATGCGATGGACAGCTATGTGGCACACTTGCAAAAACAGAGCTTCATAACGAACTTGCAAGCTTTGGATTGTGCTGCATCACTTGGAATGAAACTACAGAAAGCAAATATAACCAAAAATGTCTATAGTCTCTGCCGTATTAGCCTTAAGGATTTTTCCCTCCAAGGTTAGCGTTGTTTCACTATGCCACTTCAATTAGCAAAGAAAAAGTATATTTCCTACACAAATTAAAGCTGACACCAATGCATGATTTGTTTGTCATCTTTCATGTTGATTGGATATGGCAATCTTCATTTTGACAGCCCCAATTGGAATGCAAGGTAATTTGTTATTTTATTTGATGTGCTGACAATATTATTCTAGTAAATGCCCTTTAATTAATCCTCTACCTTTACAATTTATTTTGTTCTCCTCTGAAGTCGTATGTAGCCCTCAGATCATTTGGTTTCATCAACAGCTCAATTACTTCTTGGTTTTAACCACAAAATTATCTTCTTCTTTCTGGCGTATATTGTTTTAACCATGTTCAATTCTCGAGAGCTGATGTCGGTGCAATCACTGTAGCCTAGGTTCATACTTTTGCGTTGGAGTTAGGAGGAACCATTTGCTTTGTATTGGATAGGTTTTACTAAAAATGCAATGCTAAGCTCGTAAAACTTCAGAAAGTCATGAATGGTCAAAACAATGCATGGGCAACATGATAGATTCTGATGAATAATACAGTCATCTAGTGTGCAGTCTAAAACATTAATATGTGCTACTGAACTAACTTACTATAGTGTTATACCGGCTTGGCAATTTTAGACATGAGCCGTGAGCTTGACATGAAATTAACATAGAATTATTGGGTGCGTGTGGTAAACCGGTGGACACATTAGACCCATCAAATAAATGGGTGGACATGAATCCAGTTAAACACAGCACAAAATTGCAACCATGGTTGACACGTGGATTATGTACCATATGAACTAGGGATAACACAAATCTGGCTGTGCATGATTATAAATGGGTCAGGTATGGGTTGAGAAAATTTCAATATGACAAGACTTATACACGGTATGAACTCATGAAAACAGGATTTATCAACAACTCCAGTGTGACATTTTAGGTTGGGTATTCAATGTTCATGACAATTAGATAAGCAAAATCATGTCCAACATTCTCCTCTCTGCACAGTCTATTAAAAGAATATCATGTCCCTTTGCCCCATTCGAGTATTCTTATCACTTTCACAATACACTCATCATCTCATCCATCATCCAGATTGTCATCCTCATTGATATCTTCCTCATAGAATAGTTTATGTTTTTTTCCAGACAGAAAAACAGATGAAAGTCAATTTTTTTTGAAAGATCAAGTTCTTTTGCCAAATCACAGTATACATTTGTTTGCAATCTAGACATTTTCAGAATTCTTTCAATCTGCAGTACCTTTTATATTTCTCTTAATGGAGCATGAAACTCAGAAAACAGAACCAAAAGATAAATTGTTTTGATAATTTTTTAAAAGATAGCATTCGATTGCATTAATTTCAACTGACCATCAAATCACTAGAAAAAAATAGAAAAATGCTAGGAGAACCATTCGGGTTGGGGGGGGGGGTTGCTTTGAAATTTTGGCTTAAAGGTATTGTCTACAAACTAGTTCTCTCTTAATGAGCTATTGAAAAATATTTCTTCGTATGCAGTGCTTCTGTACAGAACTTGCCTTATTGAATAGAATCTACAGTTACTAACCTTTCTTTGTTTGCTTTGGAAATAGAGTCCGGTTGCCTTTTGCCAAGCTTGCCTTCAGATATAACATTTGATAAATCGTCAGGAGTCAGCTTCATTTGTGATTTGAATGATAACATTCCAGCTCCTTGGCCCTCTACTTCTCAATTACCAGCTTCATCATGCAACAAAAGTATGTGGACCTGATTATTTCTATTTAGTTAAATTGGTTTATCAAAGTTTTTCCCTGATGTAAAATAATGCGAACGCTGCTAGTTTCCTTTGGATATGAAAACTAATTTATATCTGAACTTTTTGGCATTGTAGCTGTCAAAATTCCTGCACTTCCTGCAGTGGCATCGGGGCAAAGCTGTAAGCATGCACATTACTTTCTCCAATTTCACATTTATGCTTTTATTTTTTGCACCAGTAGTCAAGGTGAGGTTCAACAGGATTTGAGGTATTAACTTAATTGATTGTGTGGGGCACCTACATGCATCGCAGCAAATGAAGTGACCAATTGCTGATTGATACCATCTGAATGTCGAGAAAAATTATGCAACAACAGATCATCTAATAATCCTAAACACATGAATAAGAAATGAATGTTTTCCTATAAAAATATCAATCATAAATCAAAATCCACACACCAAACTTATAGAATGTTGGGGTTCTGTAGTAAAATATTTGACTTAAGGGTTACTAATAATGGTGTCCACTGGCTTGTCAATCCCTCAAAGATAGTCAACCAAGTTAGATTTTGTGAACTAGCTTTATAAGATCCCTTCTCCTCTAGTTGAAGTCATGTACTTCTTTCAAAACAGGAGACAAGGAGTATTGAAAGATGGTTTACTTGATTAACCTCAACCCCTTCATCACCAAAGGGATCAAACTTGGAAACCCCATCTGAGAAGTAGCAAATCAAACTCGGAACTATTTTCCGTCCACTTCAACCCTTAGTATCTGCAACCAATCTTGGAAATCTTTGCACACCCCACAACCATGGTGGTGGTGTATCTGTGGTGTTATTTTGTCTGCCAAGATAAATAATTTGCCTTGACCATTGGTCTCTGGAAGCTGCCTTCCAATTATCATACTGATGTGCCTTCTCATTACCATACTGTCATCCCGGAATTAGTTGGACGAATTGTTCAATAGCCTCAAGAAACTATGGAACTCGTGAGATAGCAGCATGGAAAAAAAGAATAGGCGTGATTCGATAAGCATTTACGATTTTAAGGACGAAGAAATGGTGATTTTTGTTTTGTGAAAATAATTGGCGGGCAAAAGCTTTGAATAATGACTGAGAATTTGCCTTTCCCCCTCTTTTTGAGCACAAAACAGGCAGTGGTGCTAGATTTGTGAAATTGTCTGCTTGCAAAGTTTGGGGGGCACTGGCAATAATTCAGTAGTTAGCTGAGAAGATAGAAAACAGTCTTTAAGAATTCAGTTTTCACTTGACCATTCTGAAAAAACTTGATTGCATGCTCATAAGCTAAATCTTCAACGTGAGAGGATCTATCAGCCATTTGAAAGCTAGTTTGAAGCCAAAAAGTGTAGGAAAGAAATAAGTGGGAATTACCACTTGCAAGAACTGGTCCAGTTTTCTTTGCCCTCCAATCACTTTCACTGTATACCTCTGAAATTCTTTCTTTCTTCGTTTTGAAGTTTAAAAAAAAAATGATCGGAAGAAGAAAGGAATTAGCCATTTACAAAACCATATCCCGAGTCTTTGCCTCCTCACTTATGTAAGCTTCGGAATATGGAAGAGAGGAGGCTTATGTTTCTAATTGAATTTTCTTGTGTTTGGCCTTCTTGTCTTTGCAGGTCTGTACAGTGAACATTTAGTGTTTCTTCTGCTCTTTGCAGCCTTAGTGGTTCTCATGCTTCTCCTTTAAATTTCAGTTGAGCCATTCTTGCTCCTTTATTTATGGAGAGAAATTGTTACTCGCACATGATGTATGTAGCAGTCCTTGGACAACAAAGAAAATCCGATGAAGTTGTATCGGTGAAAGATCATCCATGTTCAGGTCTCACCTGTATAAATCCAAGAGTTTCGTATGAGGTGAATTCATCGTATGGAGAATTCAAGTTTAGATTTCGTATCACTTTTATTCATTATTCTTGCATGCTTATGTAATAAAATTTTGTAGAGAAATATTTGACAAGATTAGAAAGGTCATGTAATTTACTCATCTTGAATCAAATATTGTATATTTGGATTGCAGAACAAGCAGAGTGTTGGAAGTATTTTTCCCTCTTTTACAACTTATAAGTGGATTATGGCTGATATTCAAGTTTTTTATGTCGAGTTAGAAGTGATACAGAAAACTTGGAAACATACCAGCTTCTTAAATCGATCCTGTGCTTTTTCAGCTTGATTCCAAGCTTTTATACATGATGTTCACCATGTCCTGTTTATGTGTAGTTAGTGATTCACAATCAAATTATCTGAAATTTCATTATTTGACTGTGTATACCTTCAATTATATGTTTTGCATATCAAATTGTCTTCTGCACGCGGGAATAAAATTATGTATATCTAATCATTTGCAGATCTTGCAGTAGTGAACGAGTTGTACATTGAACAAGTTTTTTGTTTTCTGTGTAATATTCTTTTGATTACGTGTTATTGCTGCTTCTTTACTTTAACCACACTTTTTTTTTTAAAAAAAAAATGTTTCTGATGAACCATTCTTATCTGAATCTTAGTTAGGATGGCTGTGTTGAATATAAAATACAAAAGTGCAGGTTTAAAGTGAGAAAATTTAATATATCCAATGATTATCAATTTGCGTGATTGCCTAAATACTAATAGGGAGGTAAGTGACACTTTGTTTTTATTCTCTCTGTGTGGGAAAGAACTTGATGAATGGGATGTCCACAAATTTGGTAGTTGAGGGCCAAGCACTGCAAAACTTTATTGCTTTTGTTTTTAGCACTGCAAAACTTTATTTCTTTTCTAAAAAAAAACAGACTATCTTTATGTTGATATAATTTGTTGATCTAATTCATCAGAATTACAAAATTGATTGTGAGTTCTAACAAATATTAGGGTCCACTATCAATACAATAGTTGTTGTAAATGATTAAGACTGTTCTAACTTAACCAAGGTCTCGAGTTTGAGTCTTGAGAACGCAACTATGTTCGGTAGGGAGAGCTTTGCCGCTCTTGCGGTCTTACCCGACTAGAATCCAGATTAGTCGGAGCCTAAAATGACTTTCAAATGCCGAATGATCTTACCCAAAAAAAAAAAAAAAAAGTTATATCCAAATAACATTGTGCGTCCGGTTTAAGTCTCCTTCCCGCTTCTTCTTCTTCTCCCAAAAAAAAAAAAAAAAACAACAATGCAACGCTGTCCACTCCGGTACATGACTTCTGCTAGCAATAAATGTATTTAAGGGTACATACATCCATTTAGTCCTTTCTTGCCAACACATCCATTTAAGGGTACATAACTTCTTCCAGCAATAAATGTAGCTTGATATTTTTGTAGTCCTTTCTTACCTGTTACCTAGACATCTTTTTAAGGCTAAGTAATGTTAAATAAACTTAAAAAACAAATTTAAAAATTAAAATTAATAATTTTAATCATCGAATAGGCAGTGAGTCTCAATAAATATTGAAACTCACAATAATTATAATTATTAAATCTAATTTTTAAGTCCATTTTTTAAGTTCACGTAGCATTGCTCATTTAAGGCTACCCACTTAGAGCATCTCCAACCGATGGTGTGAAGGAGGAAAATAGTTAAAATTTGGCTACCCAAAGCATAAAATCCAACTCCAACAGATTAGGTTGAGATACTTTAAAATGCATTTTTGTTACAGTGATTCTCTAAATATAGAGAATCACTTTAGTAATAGGTAAAATTTGTTTATTAATATTTTCTCTCTTTTCCTCTCATTTCTTCCGTTCTCTCTCTTTCTCTTTTTTACTATTCCCAAAAAATATAATACAAAAGGGATGATAAATAATATTTTAAAAGAGTAGTTAAAAATATATAAAACCTGTTGGAGTGTGTATTGAAAAAGTGAGTAGCTAAAATAAAAAAAAATTATTTTTTGAGTAGCTAAAATATCTACTATTGTTGGAGATGCTCTTAAGTGTATCAATTACCCCAAAGTTGGAAAGATATACAGTATTGAATAAATATATATAACTTCAGTATATTTAAAATAAAAAGACCTCGGGATGTTATTTCGAAATCTTTTGTTTGAATCGCCTAGTATATTTTGTTCGATTTGATACACATTTTATGCATTTACAAGTGAGATTTTGAGCTCAAGTTCTAGTTTTTTTTCTTGAGCATTAGTTGTAAAAGTGATTGGGATGGCAAAGGCTTTTAGTTGCCAATGCTCTCTACAGGGTACAGTCCAAGAAGAGGGTACTTCCCAGACTTTTTCTTTTTTCATTTTAGCACTTGTGTTTCGCATACGTAAGAGATTAGTGCATCGATTTATTTACAGATCAACTTGCATGGTTTTTGTCTAGGTATCAGCCCCTGAAAAACTTGATATGGCCTACGCTGATGATGCCAAGAGATTTGGGACAACTTTATTATTGCATTTTGTCATGTTTTATTTCCACCACGGCAATCCATTTCCTCCCCCCGTTGCTTATTGTTTGTTTAGAAAAGAAACTATATTTTTGTACCATCGTATG
>CM042188.1:1281542-1300440 GCA_023539305.1 Ilex asprella
CTCTCAAAACAAATCCTCCTCTTCCTCGGCGAACCAACGGCGGTGGCGTCGGCGGCATCAGTTTTTGTCTACGGCCTCATCCCACAGATCTTCGCCTACGCCATCAACTTCCCCATACAAAAATTCCTCCAAGCACAAAGCATCGTGGCCCCAAGTGCCTATATTTCCCTAGCAACCCTGGGGGTGCACCTGTTGCTAAGCTGGGTCGTGGTGTACAAGATCGGACTAGGGTTGATAGGTGCATCACTGATGCTGAGTTTATCATGGTGGATCATTGTGGTGGCCCAGTTTGTGTTCATATTGATGAGTGATCAGTGTAAGGCCACGTGGAGTGGGTTTCGATTGGAGGCTTTTTCTGGGCTGTGGGAGTTTGTGAAGTTGTCATCTGCATCAGCTGTGATGCTGTGCTTGGAGACTTGGTATTTTCAGGTACTAGTTTTGGTTGCAGGGTTGCTCAAAAACCCAGAGCTTGCTTTGGATTCTCTCTCTGTATGGTGAGTAAAAGTTTTTTTTGTTTTCATGGTTTCTTGGGCATGCATGGGTCAAAACCATTGCAATTTAGATCTAAAATGCTGATCTAGTAAATTACAACCATGGCTTATTGGGTATGATATTCGGGGACTGTTTTCTCAAATGATATTCAGGCTTATGTCGACTATTCTCTCAAACTCGGTTGTTTGTCACCTTAACTTGAGTTGGTGCTAGTTAGTGTTTGATATTGAGATGCACAGTTAAATGCTAACCTAAGTCAACATTTTAGATTCAAGTAGCATTATTTTTCTTTCATATTGGTTTATTTTATCTAACTAGTTAAGCTACCGTTTGTTAGCATATTTTGTAACAAATTTCTTCAAGTCGTTTACCCAAAAATGTAAATTCAAGCGAATAAATCAATTTTGTACGAGTTATACATTATTAGGGGTTCGAGTTCAAGAATCAACATTTCTAAATATGGGTACCTATTATTGAGCTCTGAAACTGTAGTACATATTTAAAACTTGTCAAATATATAGTGACAATTTAGAAAATATTTTTTTAAAAAATTCACCAATGGACCTTCAGTTTAATGGTACTCTTTATTTTGTGAAGATTTTAGCTTGTTGAGGTTAAGAGTTCAAATCCTCTTTCCCTTCTAAAAAAATAAAAAATAAAAAAATAAAAAAATTCAAATTCAATTTAAAATTATAAGCATTAGGATTTTGGTTCTTGAAAAACATTCTTATGTTGCTTTTCACTTTTATGCTTCCGTTAAAAAGCCAAAGTTGCTGCAAGTTAAGAGTCGACTACTGAGTACCACCAAGTAGGGTTGTCTAATGAGGTATTGGTCTTACTCCTCACCATTAGGTTAGGAGTTAAAGTCTTGGAGTTCCTATTGGAGTTTGGTAGTTAACCGTTATGTTAGTCTAACTAGATTTACTCTTGAGAGGTATTCCAAGCGCGGTCAAGGACTTTATGATCTCACCGATGAGGGTCTATCGGAATAGTCGCTGGACGTTCTTCCTTATCCTCACTCCTTTTTTAATTATCAAAAAAAAAAAAGAGAATCGACTATTGAGTAAAGCCCATTGCTAGAGTAAATTAAATGGATTTAATTATAAAAGACGGCATGCATGTGACGTTTTTCTTGTATTTTAGTCAATATTATCGGTGACAATATATGACCACCATTATTTGATACCCCACCAGGTTTTAAAAGGGCTTGATATGACTAAGTTTTTGACTTTCATTTACAAATAACTTAATTTTCGAATCCAAAGATCGATTAGTCTAAAATTGGAGTAAGATTATTTATCATTAACCTTTTTTATCCACGCTATAGGTAAAAGCATTGTCCGAACTTTTTATTTACTTGTTAACACACATGTACATGTGTGTGTGTGATTATAGAGCAAGCTTAAGCTCTTTAACTTTGTAATTCTAATTAATTTGATATATGTGCGTAACGTGTGTCTTCATATGAGGATGGGCCTTGACACCCCGCTTTGACACTCGGCTAAGATTGCATCATCGTGACTTGTATGCCATGGATTCGAATAACGAAAATAGTTTCTTTGTATATACTGATAAAACTGTATACATTTAATCACTGTTAGACCCTACAGTAATGAGATACTTTAGATTTTGTTTGAAGAGTAAGAGCTGAAATCTCAAACAGATCTTACAGATAATCCTAATATTTCTGGGTATAACGATGTTGTTGTGTAAGTTTAAACAATGTTTTTGATTTCTTGCAGCTCGGCAATTAATGGGTTGATGTTCATGATCTCAGTGGGGTTCAATGCAGCAGCTAGGTCAGTTCTTATGAATGATCAACGTTTTTCGATCTACCTTATATTTATGGTGTCCGACATCATTCGAATTCATCTTATTAGCGATTAATAAAGATTTTTTTGTAGTCGTAAACACATAATTTTGACTTCTTAGATAAAGTTATTTGGTTTTTTAAATTCGTACGACGAAATTCCTATACTTCTCATTTTCAATATTTTTGTAGACACAAATCCAATATAAGAATATTTTTTGGATGTGAATTTGTGGGTTTTCTGTTGATAATATTTGGCAAAAAAAAAAAAAGAAATTCAATTTATTATCTATACCAGAAAAAATCAAATTCATAATGACTGTTACGAGCTGGTTTGGGGCTTGTACACTCTACTATGACAGAGTAACAATAATACTACACACATCATATTTTTTAGTAGCATAATTGGTGTTATGGTCGTGAATTTCTTTGTCATTTATATTGGTTCTTTTTGATTCCGCGTTATGCACCATAATGAGTGTTGTTCAAAATTAGGCTTATAATGTCATTGCAAAAAAAAAAAAAAAAACCTCTTTGTCATTTTGCTTTGTTAATCACAAGAAGTCTTCTTGTTCTAAATTGAACATGATTATGAATCATTTTTTGGGTCACAGTGTGAGGGTTGGCAATGAGCTAGGAGCAGGAAACCCTAAATCTGCAGCCTTCTCGATTTTAGTAGTGAATTCCATCTCCCTAATCATAGCAGTGATGGAAGCCATAATCGTGCTCTCGCTTCGCCACGTCATTAGCTACGCCTTTACTAGCGGTGAAACGGTGGCAAACGCTGTTTCCGAGCTCTGTCCATTCTTGGCCGTCACTCTCATTCTCAATGGTGTCCAACCAGTCTTGTCCGGTATGGGTTTCTCAACAACATCGATAATACTTGAAATTATTATTATCATACATAATTTGTTGATTTTATTCATTGTTATCATTGGAGTATATAAATATAGATTAAAAATCATGACCCAAATAAAATGGTATATAAATATACTAACCATTAATGTAATATCTTTATAGACTTTATCACATGGCTACTGTTGTTTTGGCTCATTAGAATACAATCTATACTTTTCTGTTTTTGTTTGGCAAATCCATGATATTATGTTTAACTCTCAATTATATTTAGGTATTAGTTGATCTGAGTCATCTAACTATGATTGGTAATGCATTAAATAGCATTATCTTAAAAGGTGGCCTTAACACAATCATAAGATTGTTAAATTGTCAGCAACATGGATTAGAATCACAAAAATAATTTCGTTGCATGAAATTTCTTCGAACAATGTTATACACATCAAAAGTGTGCACTAAATCATTTATAGCCATCAAATTAGTGAATTTTATCACTGATTCAACGACTATAAATAATTTGATACATATTTTTTGTACACATAATTTTATCCTTAGTCCAAATATCATCCTTACACTAGCTACACTTCCATTGTTTATGAGAGTGAGAGTGAGTCCAGATCCAAAAAGGAGCAAAAGTATGATTAGGTGATGGACTTATGTCCCTTTGCCACCAAAGCTTTCCTTTAGTGGTTGATATTGGCCGTCTGAAAAAGTAAGATTAGGTGACAGACTGCTGTCCTTATGTCCCTAAAACCTTCTACAATGGCTGAATTTGGCTGTTTTGTATTGGTTTGTCTGCATCTGGTTTGGCAAGTGAATGAAAAAATGGAAAGTTGAAAAATAAAAGTCATATATTTTTTATTATTTAAAATAGAAATATTTTGTACTTTACTTTGTGTTTGGTAGATAGAATGAAAATTATAGAGGATTGATTTTTTTTTTTTTGTTTAGGGTAGGATGAAACAAATATAGATGCATATTTTATTATTGTATAAAATTAATGTATACATATTATGATGTATACATACTTTAAAAGATATAAAGATAAATAACACACATAATAAACTTTTAATCCATTTTTTTCTCAATTTTAGAGAAATAAATTTTGATGAATTAAAAAGAAGACATATTATCCAATAATTTTTCACTTTTTCTATTTTTTTTTTAAAATTAAACATAATATTTTAACTATCTTTTTAATTTTGCATTCTTTTTTTTTTATAGCATATCAAACAAAGCATATGCTTGCATCATCATAGTCATGTATCAGGTTGACTAAATTCAATGAGTGATCATTTTCCTTGCTCCTTGTCTGTTGAAATGATTATACATCCAAGTTGTGTACGTTTCTTTGGACTCTTGATTAGTGTTATCTAAATTCGAAATGCACGTAATTATCTACAAATTATATTTACTAGGTCAAAATAGCGTCTCTTGCAAGACTCAAAAATAAGTATTAATTTCTAAGTTACCCACAATTTTTTGACGTTATTCCTTGAATATCATAATTTTGAAATTATTTATCTATTCATTTTCTATGTCAAAAAGTGGGTTCAATCCATGTTTTTCAATATAAAAACATGTTTGCAAAACTCTCGTTTAATACAAAACCTTGAAATGTACGGATCAAACCCAACAATTTTATATTGAAAGTGTAGTTAGATCCACGCTTTAATGTAAAATAATCATATATACATAGAAATAAGTTAAAAACTACTAATATAAATTGAAGTAAATACGAAAAAGATGATAATTTAGGCAAAAAAATCAAATTTAAATCTCGAGTTATTAACTCTAAAATATATTTATCCGAACCACATAGATGTCTCAGCCATGAGTCATCATGGTTGAGTGAAAGTGAAAAGTGACACAAATGATTGAAACTTGGCAGGGCATAGACTACCATATAAGTATTGTTATGAAGATTGTCTTTGTTCTGTAGTTTTCACAATTGGAGTAGGTGATCAAAGCTTTTACCTGGCCACTGATGAGTAGTGGCTATGAAAATATACTTGCAAAAGTTGTGTGTTTCATTTAAATGCATGATTATCATAGCAAAGTATTTTTCTCCTAACTGGGAGATTTTCGGGTCTCTTAGAACAGCCTACCAACTCTCTTGGGATCGTCTTTACAGATTTATCTTGGTAATTGTCGGGTCTACGTGAGATTAATCACATTGTCCATAGCACCAAACAATTTTAAATGTGAATCTTATTAATGTAAACAAATACACACACGAACACATTATTCTAAGGGTAGTTCAAGTAATAATAACAACGAGCTGTAAATATAGACGTCCTAAATTCAAATTTTGGTAACTCCTTGGGATCAGATCTATCGTAAATTGTTTGTCTTTCATCGAATTGGAGGAGGGACTAGTCGAGGTGTATATAAACTGACTCAGATATGCTTGACCATTGAACCGAAAAACACACCTCTACCATTGCACAACCTCTGAACCTAAGAGTAATGTCACTAGGGTGAAATTTACTCATCCAATTTGCTAGTCAAATTCACTACTATTCTTAAATTAGCAATGTTTCTCAATATTAAATGGAATTCGTTATCAATCCAACGATAATAATATAATTTTACCACGAATAGCATTATCGATATCGCAAACTCACTCCATTTTTATTCATGAGCTCTTTTAATGACAATAAATTAAAATCAGTTTGAGGTGAAGGAATTTCTTTCCTTGAAAAATATAAGATTATGATGTTTTCAGTCATAACTATATCTACTAGAACCAGCATAGTTGAGACTTGCGAGGGACCACCACAAGATAATCTGTCACGGGCCGGAGATGGCCGAATTCGGCACTGCAATCAAAGCTTAAGCAGTGGTTAATACAAACCCAAGTTACAGTAAAAAGACCTATTATTCTTGTTATGGCGACCTGGGATGTACATTTTATTGATATTAGTTGATACACACGTAACTATTTTGTATTACTTCTTATTTTTTTTAATTTTTGTTTGTAAGTCTATTTTTTAATATTGGAGCAACTCAGAAATATGACGGGGGTTGTATGGAGAAACAAAAGATAAATGAAAGAGCAAATTGAAGTAACAAAATTCATTCAAAGTAATATATGATCGTTTATATCCGTAGCTAGGAATGGAAAACAAAAACCTCCTTAATGAAAATTATTGTAATAGACAAATGCAAAGGAGTCTCAATAGGTTTGGTACTATAGTGAATAGTAAAAGAGGAGACAGTTTGGGAGAAAGACATTAAAATAGAGTGAAAGTACGAAATAACTAGAATTAGAGGAAGGGTTTGAGTCAAATTAGGCTAGAAAAGTCAATATATAAAAATGGAACCGAAATCAATGAACTGATTATAAGGTCCTTCCCCAACCGGAAAAAACAACACTTTCTCTTGGCCTTCGTTACCAACCCAAACAATTGCACCTACCTTTTTGGGAATGCCATTGTCCCTAGTAACATAGAAGGGCCTACTTGCAAGATTCGTGTCATTTGAAGAGGTTTCTTGCATCACCCTAAAATTTTGTAGTCAGATATTTTATCATTCACATCATTTTCATATGTTGAAGGTGTGGCTGTTGGGTGTGGATGGCAAGCATTTGTTGCATACGTAAATGTGGGATGTTATTATGTGGTAGGAATTCCTTTGGGTTGTCTTCTTGGCTTTACATTCGACCTTGGTGCTAAGGTATGTGTTCACTGCCCACTAATTACTCTTTTGCCCTGCATTTTCTTGCCATGTGTACCATAACTACGGATTCGGATTTCCTTTATTATTCTCTCCTTTCAATTTCCCTCAATACAAAGTTAAATGATTGATATGTGTAAGATTTTGACAAATTTTTTTTCTCATTTATTTTATTATTGGTAGAGTGTTGATCATTATTAAAGAATTTTGCCACAAGAAAAAAATGTTGTTCATTCAAATTTAGAATTGTAGACATGTCACACATCTAACACTGCATTGAGGAGAATTGAAGGGAAAAGGTAATGGAGGAGATCTAAATCGCATATCTACTTGTAACAAAAAAAAAACTTGTTAAAAGTTGATTTGTTATTTTTTTTTCCAAATTAGATGCCACTAATAATAAACCTTAAAATTCTTGGCCAAGTTCGAGTCGTCTAATGTTCGGACTAAAACAACGTCAATATTAGTTCTTCTAAAACTTAGGTGTAATTCAAACTGTAAAATGCACTCAACTACTATATATTATATTATGAGAATCTTGCAGTCGACAAATGGCCACATTGCCCATGTGAAGTTTTAGGTGGGGTAACACAACTAAAATGACATTGTCTTAATTGCCTAAGTTCTTATATGTGGACTAATTGTTTTCCCCCATCAAACAAGGAACCCTGGAAATTTGAATATTAACGTTGGACAATTATGTTTGTAGGGCATATGGTCGGGGATGATTGGGGGAACCATGATGCAGACAATTATCTTACTTTGGGTAACTTTTCGTACAGACTGGAATAAAGAGGTACATTTTATCTTAGAAATTGTGATTTACTTTTAAAAATATATGTTATTCTATCTTCCCTTATTTGCAACAATCAAAATTTTATAGTTTTGATCAGCATTTCGAAAGTATTTTGCAAAACATTTTAGAAACAAAATTGAAACTGGGGAAAAAATTCATCGATCCGAATGCAACCCAATAATGTTTAACACTCGAACATATATATTTAGTACTCAAATACTTTTTACACAAAATATTCAACCAATTTGTTATAAATTCAAACAATACTCGAACAGAAATTTTAGATTTTTAGGGCCCAAACAGATCCCAACTCGAAATCTCTAAGCCCAATTAAACTCCTAGTTTGTAATACTAGAATCGAACATGAGTTTTAACATGACATCTAACGTGAATTGAAACCCAATTGCAACCCAACTTCGAGATCTAAAGCACGGACAATACTCCAACTCAAGTTCGACTCTACATCTATCAACAGCTAGTCACTGGCAGTTCAAAGTTACAGACACTCCCTCCAACCCAATAATTCAAGTTCATTGGGTTTTTGACACTTCTTAACATCAATCAACTGATTGTAATTGTCTGAATTTTCAGGTGGAGAAAGCTAAGAAACGTTTGGACAAATGGGAAGCACTAAAAGAGCCTCTTTTAAAGGAGTGATGGGTGCATAAGGAACTACTACCACGGCTTGCGTGTGCCTGATTGAGTTTTGGTCAATGTTTTCTTCATTTTGCTCTGATTGTTTTTAGGGACATTTCTGACTTTGATGTCGTAATAAATATAGAGGTTCTAAGTTTCTTTCTTCCAATGTCGAACAACTAACATCAATTTGAGTTGTGCAACATTTTTCAAATCGGGATAAAATAGCATCTACTAGTAGAGGAAGTCGCTATCTAAACCGGAGGTTGATTTCGTCACCGAAACTGCTACTTGGCTATCCTGCTCACTGCTGTAGTACTCAGTATCTGTCATGTATTTTGTGTGGGCCGAGTTTTCTCTCTTTTTTGGATGTCGAGGGATAAGATACAATCAATATATAAAAAGTGAGTCTTAACACAACGGTAATGTGATTTTATTATGATTTTGGGTGTCAAAGATTCGAATCGTAAGAACAATCTCTCAACCTCTAAGAATAAGACTATATTTTTAATTCTACCAAGTAGGGCTGTTAATCAAACTAAGTTATTTGAGCTTGACTCGAGTTCGTCTCATTCAAATTCAGTTCGTTTTCTAAACGAGCGTGAACTTGAATAAATTTTTTGTCTTGTTTAGAAAACAAGTCTTACAAGCTCGGCTCAAACTCGACAAGCTCGACTCGTTTATGTGCAAGTACTTGGACTCAGACTTGGCTCGAACTCGACTTGTTTTGGACTCGTTCAAGTTCTGCTCGTTTCCTAAATAAGTCAAACTTAAATAATTTTTTAGATTCGATTAAGAAATAAACTTTTCAAGCTCGATTCAAACTCTCCTCGAGCTCGTTCGTCACAGACAACCTCGTGCTCTGAATCTCTTTTTTGTATAGTCAAGATATGTTGATTCCTGTAGCTATGGTAAGCAACGGCCTGGTAATAGACCGATAACCTAAGGATTGGGCCATGATTTTTGATCCGGTAGGGCGAGGCAGCCCTCAGGGTCATTGGCGGGTTAAAGCTGTTTTGAGTAACAAAATTAGATCCGGTCAACAGGCTGGACTACGCAGCCCATGGCCCACCCTAAGCAGGGCATGCCAAACCCTAAAGAAAGGAACTGCCTGCAAATCAAGAAGTCGGAAGTTGGAAGTTGGAACCACTCGACCTAATCAAAGATCTGAAAGTTTAAGTGACAATAGAACTAGGCACAATTGCTTTGGAAGATTTGACAGAGAGTAAAGCCATTGATGGAAACACTCCGTAGCTTGTGATGACTCGACTCGCCAAGGCAGACACTCAATTCTCAGTTGTAGTGCCAAAACGACGATAGCTTTCTTGGTAATGCTAGACTTCAACTTGTAATGACAAGCTTGAGCTAAGTTAAAAGAAAACACGTATCAAGATTACAACCAGACTTCAGAAGAGATACCATTACGGACTATTGAAGTGGCAAAGGACCCTTTTTTTTTTCTTTTATCACGGCATGGAAAAGAACATCCAACACACAAGCGCAAACAAGTAAAGAAATGCAAGTGTTAAATGATTTGAAGAACTACGACTCACTTGATTTCAACTTGATAAATCAGAGTGACAAAAGTAACACTGATGCTACCAACACAGAATAACCAACATCATGCACTGAATACTACTGCTAAAGATTATCTACATGTACTTCAACATCATGACTTTACTTTGCGTAGTGTCCCAAAACTATCTACATGTACTTCAACCTACTCGCATGTTGGTTTTTTCTTATCCAAGTCCACATCGTCCTCTGGTTTTGGGGGTGATGCCTTAGATCTCCTTAGCTGTTTGCACAACCCGAAATAGAGTATATTAAACCCCGTTAGCTTCACATGGGAGGAACAAAATGACTTGAAAAAGGTGAAGGAACCAACACTGCAACAAGGTGGTAAGACATAATAGATCATTGCAATCATCTAGAGGGTCAAATTTTGAACAATTATAAAGCAGTACTGCTCTCGCCAATAAACTGAATTAGAATTCCCCCACTAAAGTTTTACCTTGTTTCAGTAATTTACAATTTTAAAACCATTATGCAATTAGTATAGGAGAAACATACGCATCAAGAGACTCTGTTTTGCTTTTGATTTCACTTGACCACAATACTGGATCAGCATTCTTTGGCAAAGAATTCTGCTGCTGAGTCTTCTCTCGCAACCACTGCTCGGCTTTGTTGCATTCATTGATTACCTGTGAAGAAACATGCAGAAATATAAGACATATCAGCAGACCACCAACATCACAATTATCTTTCCATCTGTCCTACAACAATTTTCATTAAGGATAGAAGGATCTTACAACATCTTTGTGGTTGGCAGGAAGTTGTCCCACAGCCATCCGATTTTCTACAATGCAATTTAATAAATCCCTAGTTGCTTCTGACCGGGCTTCTTCATCTTTATATCGATTTTCAACAGGATCCACTAACTAGAGTAAACAGAAGAAATCAAATGTAATGATTAGCAAATAAAATTATAAAAGGGTCAAAGGTCATGAAAGCCATCATCCAGCTTGGTCCCCATTAACAGAGGGTGCTTGCAAGGATGGACTAGGTCTAAACTATGGCATAATTGGCACAAAGTAGGTGCCATCAAATTTGAACTTACAACCTTACGATTGTTAGCCCCAGCATTTTACCACTAAACTTGAACAACAGCCAACAGAAAATGAAGAGTCAACTTTAAGAAAGTTATGCATACCCTTTGAAGATCCTTCAGCTTCCCAGTATAGGCATGCTCAGATTCATCATCTCCATCCTCATTGAGACACTCCTCTGTCTGTTGTAGGTTCCTAAAGATCCCTTCCTTTTCTGAGTCTGTTGGAAAGCTCCGGTATGTATGAAAAATCTATTTATGTGTTTTTGTCATTCTCAAATCCAAAACTTAAAAACTTACCAAACAAAAAAGCATTTTAAGGACACTTAAAACTAGATCATTTACACCTGAAGCTGCCCGTACACGAATATGGACACAGGTAAAAAAAAATGTTGGGAATGTGAGAAAGAATCAGAGATTGTAATAAAAATGATGAAATTTGTCTACACATTCAAGGAATCATGCATATAACCTAAGAATAAAAGGAAGATGAAATATAAGAAAAATACTAGCCTCCCAATCATAAGGGGAACGATTGGAGAATTTCAAACCAACAGCCATCTATTGCTATGACATCAAATTGCTTTTACAAGAATCTCCTGAAGATATAAAAGCTTCAACTAGGGTATTGAAAATACAAATTACCAATACATATCTAAATTTATTTTTCTTCTACAGGAATCTGTTGCAGAACTAAAAACTAAAAAATAAAAAAGGTATTGGAAACTTTAAATTAATTTCATGTGAATCAGGCAAAGATAATTATACATGTTTCAAGTCAAAAGAAACAGAAAACAAAAGAAAATTTCCTTTGCAACTTGTATATTACATGTTTCAAATAGTCATTGCTTACTCAAGTAACTCAATCAGGTCATCCCTAACCACCTTTTTTTCACATTCCAAACATTTTGTCCATCAAGCATGACATATTTTGTCATGTGAACACTGGTATTGAGCGTTCACATACTAAACTATATAGAATGCTCCATCAAAGGCTATGTAAACCAAATTATTTATAATTAGTGTTTTTGCAAACAGATTCATAACTCAGGACCAGTTTTACAAGCATGGGATAATGATACAACTACCATGTCTGACTGTTGAAGCTGTACCTTATTGCGCATGTCGTAGACATAAGACTCCAGGGTGTTTTTCTTTTCTTTAGTTTGCTCCACCTTTATGTCTTGCTGGGCCAACTGAACCTTTCCCTTCCCTTTTTCATCTCATCAGCCTGCACAAAGAATTTGTCTCATGTCATTTACAGATCCAACGTCAGAGTTCAGACATTTATTTAGCATGATTTGACTGAATAAGCTTAATTCATAAGACTAGAAATTGAGTTATAGCTGGCATAACCTACTAATGGAGTAATAAATGAGGATGAGCACCAACAAGTTTTTTATGTCGAAAACTTGGAAACGATACCAGCTTCTTAAATCGATCCTGAGCTTTTTGAGCTTGATTCCAAACTTTTGTACTTTGGATCGATCCCAAGTTTTTGGATATCGTTAAACTTTAATTTCATGTAGTCGTAATATGATATATGGGTTGTAACTTGTCCTAATTCTTTCTCGTTACATTGAGTTGGTAATGTAGGTTTTTCCTTCGTTTAGATCAACTAATTGTTTAGTTCTTCAAACATAGTAAAACGAAACCTCATATTCTAAAGAGTAAGTTTTAGAACATCAAGATTCATAAGCCATTGTATTTATACATGGTGATGCATCTTGTTATCTTTGTTTTTATGCATGATGTTCACTAGGAGTAGGTCATAAGTAGCCAATCCAACAGTGCTTCTTAGGGAGAAGTATTTTAAGTCATTCGATTAGGGACACTAGCTACCCTTTTTCTAAATTTGTGACGGGAGGTAGGCGACTCCGTCTATACCACAGCTTGAGACGAGACCTGAGAGGCAGTGAGCATAGTTTACGGGGCTGTAGGCCATTGTGTTTATGCATGGTGATGCACCTTGTTATCTTTGTGTTTATACATGATGTTCACCATGTCCTGTTTATGTGTAGTTAGTGATTCACAATCAAATTGTTTGAAATTTCATTATTCGACTTCGCATACCTTCAACTACGTGTTTTGTGTATCAAACTATCTTCTGCACGCGAGAATAAAATTATGTATATCTAATCATTTGCAGATCTTGTAGTAGTGACCGAGTTGTACATTGAACAAGTTTTTGTTTTCTGTGCTGCTTCTTTACTTTAACCACACTTTTTTTAAACAAAAAATGTTTCTGATGAACCATTCTTATCTGAATCTTAGTTAGGATGGCTGTGTTGAATATAAAAGACAAAAGTGCAGGTTTAAAGTGAGAAAAATTTAATATATCCAATGATTATCAAATTGCGTGATTACCTAAATACTAATAGGGAGGTAAGTGACACTTTGTTTTTATTCTCTTTGTGTGGTAAAGAACTGAGGTTGTTCATCCACTTTAAATAATTTAGTAAAGTGTCACCATTCGATTCTAATTTTTAATAAGACTTGTCATCTTTGATGTTGTGTACTTGTATTCAAAATTTCTGTACTCATAAACGAATCGTGTATAGTTGGATTTATAATATGTATATTCTGTATGTAATCAAATTTGTAAAGTTTTTACGAAGTTTGGCAAGCCAACTTCATTATGACATGAACCTATTGCGGCTAAATTTATGTTTTATAGTTTTAATAGGTTTAAGTGATACCACCATCCATTATCAGGATTCAGCTCTTGTGCTGTCTAACAGAGAGTGTTGATCCCCAAACGACGTCATTTTATATGTAAAACAATATCATTGTGAGGAACAACATTTCTAATGTACAACTTAGGAGCCGTGCCCTCCTTTATCATTGATCTCACTGGCACTTAACGAAAGGGATGTCCACAAATTTGCTAGTTGAGGGTCAAGCAGTGCAAAACTTTATTGCTTTTTTTTAGCAGTGCAAAATTTTATTTCTTTTCTTAAAAAAAAAAAAAAAAAAGCAAACCGTCTTTATGTTGATATAATTTGTTGATTTAAGTTATCACAACTATTGGAGTGATTATGAGTTCCAACAGATATTAGGGCCCACTATCACTACAATAGTTGTTGTGAATGATTAGATCAATAAATTAAGTTCAAGTAACATTTTGTATTCGGTTATCGTGTCGAAATATTATTTTTGGGTGTTATATTTTTTGTTTTTTATTTAATAAGAATTTAACATATAGAAAATTATTTCTATTATTATAATAATTTTTAAATTAATGTTCATAAATTATTCAAATCAACGATATCAAATTTCGATAACTTTGCAGTAAATTATTGTACATTATAGACCCACCAGTGGGTATGCAAGCTTTTTTATTGTCTCAGGAATGCTTGTTTAGCTTCCAACGCTTTCGAACGTTGGAAGCTAATTATTTACTTGGTTTGATAGGGTTGTGCTTTTTTTATCTGTCATTTTTGAGTTGTATATAATTCCTGGTGGTTTATCACAAGAAAAGAGGAAGAAAGAACAACCTTGACTCGACCGATTTAGAAAAATAAATTCATTAGTGTGGCTTTAAGGAAAGGCACGAGGCTGCTAGATGTAAAAGAGTAATACTACACTGACCAAATTTTGAGACCAAATCTATAGCCCAAATGACATGTCAACATATCATTTGCTGTTTTTATTGGGACCCAAATGACTTTGAACCAAACAAAGAAGCCCAATTCAACTGCTATGTCATTTGGGCTCTAAATTTGATTCCAAAATTTGGTCAGCATAGCATTACTCGATGTAAAAACATAACCTACTACACACTAGACGTGTTTATTACAGGCCGAGTTAAACAGGTTTATCGCTTATTGCAATTTATTTATTAGTGCTTGGATTATGCGTGTTATTTAGCGTTTTTGTTTTCAATTTCGTATTATGTTATCGTCAAAACAGTAATGCAACGCTATCCAAAATTATCTCCAGTGAGCAATGTTGTTGGAATTTAATTTGCTGACCTAATTCACAATAACCTTTGAATTGACTGTGGAATTCATCAAACATTAAAATTTGGTGTTAATTTAATGGTTCTATTGAAATCACATCATTATATCAGATTTTTAGATCTAAATAGTATTACTCATCTCCCGTACATAACTTCTTCTAGCAATAAATGTAACTTGATATTTTTTTAGTCCTTTCTTATCTGTTACCAACACATCCATTTAAGGGTACATAACTTCTTCTAGTAATAAATGTAGCTTGATATTTTTTTAGACCTTTCTTACCTGTTACCAACACATCCATTTAAGGGTACATAACTTCTAGTAATAAATGTAGGTTGATATTTTTTTAGTCCTGTCTTACCTGTTACCAACATATCCATTTAAGGCTACCCACTTAGGTGTATCGTTAATCCCAAAGTTGGAAAGATAGATAGTATTGAATAAATATATATATATAACTTCAGTATATTTAAGATGAAAAGGCCTCGGGTTGTTATTTCGAGATCTTTAGTTTGAATAGCCTAACATATTTTGTTCGATTTGATACACATATTTTATGCATTTACAAGTGAAATTTTGTGCTCAAGTTATAGTTATTTTCTTGAGCATTAGTTGTAAAAGTGATTGGGATGGCCAAGGCTTTTAGTTCCACTGCCCTCCACATGGTATAGTCCAAGAGGGTCCTTCCCAAACTTTTTCTTTTTTCATTTTAGCTCATGTTTTGCATGCGTAAGAGATTAGTGCATGTAATTCGAGCCAAAATTCGATCTATTTACGGATCAACTTGTATGGTTGTGTAGATATCAGCCCCTAAAAAACTTGATCAAGCCTAGGCTGATGATGCCAAGAGATTTTGGCCCACCTTATCATTGCATTTTGTCATGTTTTATTTCCACAGCATCAATCCATTTCGTCCCTCCGTTGCTTATTGTTTGTTCTCACAAGATACTATATTTTTGTACCATTGAATGTTATCATTATTATGTCTGTTTGTGTGATTGTTTGTTGGTTTGTGTTGTAATTGTGTGGATTTCTGTTGGATGAGAGAGAGAGAACCACAATAAGTGCGAGTAGTATTAATGGATTGAATTTAATTTGACCCGACCAAAATTTGTTCATCAGTTTGTCCGAATTTGATCTGAATTTGTTTATATATTTTGAATCAGATATAGATATGTATATATATATATATATATGATTTGATAAAAATATAATCCAATTAATATATACATAATATATATACATATACTAGTAATTGTCAATATCTAAAGACACTACGTTACTCGTTAGAAAATTAGCAATGCATCACATGTGTTGCACATGAATAGTTTTCGTATACAAAATTAATAAAACATATTAAGTATAGTATTTGAAATAAATATCATCTCAAATTTACAAAAACTTAATTTTTCATTGTTCATATTCTATTATAAGATTATAAATTTTTTTTGTGTTTCTAAAATTCTTTGTTCTAACTAAAAGAACATAAATTTAAAAAAAATAGTTAAAATTCTATTTTTTAAGAATTTTGTAATTGAAATTGATTTTTTAGTGATGTTTGAAAATTAAATTTTTTGGTAAAATTCATTTTATTAGTAATTGTAACACCCCACCCTCTACATGACATAATATTCTCCTAGGAAAAGGTCTTATGTCATGTAAGGTGAGGAGCTTACTTATAAACCCAATAACTTTCCTCTCTCCAACCGATGTGGGATACCAGGATCTCACAGTAATCCACTTATAATTCTTTGAATAAAATAAAATTAAATGTTAATATAGTAATTATATTAGAACATTACTATAATTAGGAATTGGCCAGGTGAATTGAGATAATATCTAATATACTACTATAAAAAATCTAAAAATTTCAAGTTTTACTTAAAAATTATAAAAAAAATTCAAATTCTGCAATACTAAAATTCTAAAAATTAAAAATTTTACTTCAAAATATACTACAATATCTACTTTCACATACAATCTTAATACAACTTAGAAATTTTTTTGCGACTGAATAATTATATTGATGTAACAAAAATTGATTTCAAAAAAACTATATATACAATTTTTTTTTATCTCACAAATGAAAGGTTTAAACTTTTAGGTGAAAAAGAAAATAAATACATGTTAACATAATGTTATCTTTGCATATGAGATGAATAATATTAAATTGATAGAATTTTTGTAGATTTTTTGAACACTTTATTAAAAATATAATGATGCATATTTTTTGAAAAGTAATATAGTCAATCAATTTTTTTTTTATAGAAACTGATATTTATACATGGAGAATAGATAATTAAAAGATATGTTAGAGATAATTTAGAGATTTAAATACATAAGGATGTGTTGATAATTTAAATATTTAACTGTCAAAAGATAAAGTGGTATTTGCAATTTTTTATAAGGGTAAAATAGAGATTCAAAAGTTTTTCATGTTAAAGTACTTTTATTAGTAAATATAGATAGATAAATATAGATATAGATAAGTAAATAACGTCAACTGTATAAATAAACTTTGCTTAAATATTTTGTATAATATCGAGTGAAACTTATGTTATGGACAAATTTAGCCACATATTAACATGCTATAAAAATTATGAAATAATGTCAACTGTATAAATAAACTTTTCTTAAATATTTTGTATAATATTCAATGAAACTTATGTTATGGACAAATTTAGCCACATATTAACATGTAAAATTAGAGTTTAATAGTCTACTCCAAATTCAATATCCGTTGTTTCTAAAAGAATAACAAACAAAATGATACTTATATTATGATAAACTTGAGACGGTCTATCTCAAAATTCACTATCATATTTTTAAAAACAAAAACAAATAATTGGTGAACACTAATTATTTCATTATTTACTGAAAGACAAATATTAATTTACACTTCAAAAGAAATGTCATATATGCTTCATGAACATCCTAGAAAAAGAATTACCCACAAAAATCTATAATGAACATAGTATTACCATATTCAAATGGTAAAAGTATAAAATGTATATTGTCAAAAATTAGTTTTTGGTACCTTATGTCTTAGAGCAATTCAAAAAACCTAGTTGAATCATGATTCACATTATAGAAGATCTCGTTTCAATTATTCAAAGCATGAGAAGAATCACGTAATTTTTTCTACACACGCGATATAATGCTAAATATGCAAAATGAGTTTCATTGCTAAACAAAAAATGAACCTATTACCATGGAAATTAAACACATACAAGATATATGATTTAGAGTAAATAAATCTCAAAATGCCATTGTCATAGTGATCTTCCACAATTGATCATGCTTGTTCATAAATAAAAAACACTTAACAAATCAAGAAAAAAAATTTCAAGATATTAGTGCAAGCCTAACTCCAAGCAAAACATAAATCATACGAAAAGAGCAATAACCTACAATAAAAAACATGAATATGAAAGAATGGGAGAGGAATAAAATAGTATTATAATTAATTTATGATTGAGTTTTATGAGAATAAATATTTGATTATTAGTTGTCCACGTAGCCATAAAATAGAAGATGAAATGATTCAAATTCCATTTGATTAATTAATATATTTCTTGTCAGGAATTTGTACCGTTTGCAAAACTACATATTAATTCATATTAGGTAAATGATAAAATAAATTTTATGATGGTTATCGATGACATAATAATTGTATCAATGATAATCCATTATTTTTCATAAAATAAATATGATTAACGGATTTATTGTAAACATTTTTTTTATGAAATGTAAATGAAAGAGAGATAGTGTCATTAACTTAGGAAAAAGTTATAATACACAGAATAATAATTACTGTGAAAATTTAAGTATATGACGAGTCATTCGAATTTATAATTAATATTAGGTAATTAAAAAATAAAAAAATGCAATACATGGAACAATAATTCTTGTGAAAATGGAAGTATATGAAGAATCATTTAAATATATAATCAATATTAGGTAATTAAATACGGATACAAGTGCCTTTAATATTTTTATATGGATATAATAGACAATCAAAAGTTTTTCACTTAACTTCCTTTTATTAGTAGTATATATAT
>CM042188.1:1305440-1354428 GCA_023539305.1 Ilex asprella
GTCCTCACCTTGACAGGACTCCCAATGGTTATAATCTACGTACTCTCAAAACAAATCCTCCTCTTCCTCGGCGAACCAACGGCGGTGGCTTCGGCGGCAGCAGTTTTTGTCTACGGCCTCATCCCACAGATCTTCGCCTACGCCATCAACTTCCCCATACAAAAATTCCTCCAAGCACAAAGCATCGTGGCCCCAAGTGCCTATATTTCCCTAGCAACCCTGGGGGTGCACCTGTTGCTAAGCTGGGTCCTGGTGTTCAAGATCGGACTAGGGTTGATAGGTGCATCACTGGTGCTGAGCTTATCATGGTGGATCGTTGCAGTGGCCCAGTTTGTGTTCATATTGATGAGCGATCAGTGTAAGGCCACGTGGAGTGGGTTTCGATTGGAGGCTTTTTCTGGGCTGTGGGAGTTTGTGAAGTTGTCATCTGCATCAGCTGTGATGCTGTGCTTGGAGACTTGGTATTTTCAGGTACTAGTTTTGGTTGCAGGGTTGCTCAAAAACCCAGAGCTTGCTTTGGCTTCTCTCTCTGTATGGTGAGTATAATTTTTTTTTTTAAGTTTTCATGGTTTCTTGGGCATGCATGGGTCAAAGCCATTGCAATTTATATCTAAAATGCTGACCTAATAAATTACAACCATAGTTTATTGGACATGGTATTCGCCGACTACTCTCTCTCTCTCTCTCTCTTGAACTCAGCAGTTGGCCACCATAACTTCGGCGGCTGCTAGTTGGTCTTTGATATTGAGACGCATAGTTAAATGTTAATTTAAGTAAATATTTTAGATTCAAGTAACATTATTTTTCTTTCATCTTAGGGTTGGACCTCATATTGGTTCATTTTATCTTAGGGTTGGGCCTCAAATTTTTTGTAACAAATTTCTTTCAGGTCATATACCCAAAAAATAAAAATAAAAATTTCAAGCAAATAAATCAATTTTGTATGACCAATACATTACTAGGGGTTCGAGTTCAAGAATCAACTTTTCTAAATGTGGGTTCCTGTCATTGATCTCTTAAACTTGATTAAGTATTTAAAACTTATTTTTTGACAAACATATAGTGACAATTTAGAAAATATTTAAAAAAAAAATCAAATTCAATTTAAAATTATAAGCATCAGGAATTAGGTTCTTTAAAATCTTATGTAACTTTTCAATTTTATTCTTCCATTAAAAAGCCAAAGTTGCTATAAAGTTAAGAATCGACTATTGAGTAAAGCCATTGCTAGTGTAAATTAAATGGATTTAACTACGAAAAGATGGCATCCATGTGAGGTTTTTCTTGTATTTTTAGTCAATATTCTCAATGACAATATATAGCCACTATTATTTGATACCCCACCAGGTTTTAAAAGGGCTTGATATGACCAAGTTTTTTACTTTCATTTGCAAGTAACTTAATTTTCGAATCCAAAGTTTGATCACTGTAATCGAATAAAATTGTCTATCATTTATCTCTCTATCATACCATGCCATAGCTAGAAGCTTTGTCTTAACACGCACATAAAACATCAAGCACACACATTTCATCTTGCATTTATGGTTGATAATCGAGCAGAGTCTGTTGAGCTTGTTTTTCTAAATGAGTCTAAAAAATTGTTTAAGCTCAACTAGTTTAGAAAATGAGTCGAGTCGAGTCGAGTCCGAGTTGAGTCTGAGTAGCTTGATTATTTTACATATAAACTAGCCGAGTTACTGTAAAAAAATAAAAAAAAAACTAGCTGACCTTTGTGAGTTCGAACCGAGCCTTTTAGGTTCATTTTTTAAATGAGTCTAAAAGATTGTTCAAGCTTAACTCGTTAAAAACACGAACTGAGCTTGAGTCAAGTCCTATCCGAACCGTTCGACTCTATTATCAGTCCTACTTGCATTTGTCTGTATGTTTCAGCTCTGTTGCTCTCTAAGAATATGAAAAAGCAAAATTTCCGCCTTCTCTTCTTCCTAAAGAGACCACCAATATCAAGTTGATGGGCTCACATAGAGATTTATAGAATCAAAAAACTCTACTTTCTTCCAAATGGATATGCCTTATTCCATCATGTTGCTTCTTTTGCATTGTTTAATGTTAGGCCATGAATAGTTTGTCATAATTTTAATATGGATACCTTCTCCAGCATAAAATATACTTTATTTATGTAATAAAAAAAGAGATAGTCCAGATGATTTAAGAAGGATTAAATGTGCATAATCTTTTTTAGTGTGCAAGAAGGCTATTTCTATATTCTAACCCCCCATAACGCTTTATTATAGAGCAACCTTAAGCTCTTTAACTTTGTAATTATAATTAATTTGATATATGTGTGTAACGTGTGTCCTCATATGAGGGTGGGCTTTGACGTCACATTAAGGTTGCATCGTCGTAATCTAGATCTCATGGATTCAAATCACAAAAATAGTTTCTAAGTATATACAAATAAAATTGAGTACATTTAATTCTTGTCAGATCCTACAGTAATGAGATACTTTAGATTTTGTTTAAAGAGTAAGAGCTGAACTCTCAAACAGATCTTATAGATATTCCAAATATTTCTGGGTATAACAATGTTGTTATGTAAGTTTAAACAATGTTTTTGATTTCTTGCAGCTCGGCAATTAATGGGTTGATGTTCATGGTCTCAATGGGGTTCAATGCAGCAGCTAGGTCAGTTCTTATGAATGATCAACCTTTTTTGATCTACTTTATATTTATGGTGTCCAACATCATTCGAATTCATCTTATTAGCGATTAATAATGAATTTTTTGTTGTCGTAAACACTTAATTTTGACTTCTTAGATAAAGTCATTTTGTTTTTTAAGTTGTATGGTAAAATACCAACACTTCTCATTTTCAATATTTTTGTAGACACAAATTCAACATAAGAATATTTTTTATACGTGAAATGTGAATTTTCTTTTGATAATATATGGCAAAAAAAAAAGATAATTCAATTTATTATCTATACTAGAAAAAATCACATTTGTAATGGCCATTACGAGCTAGTTTAGGGCTTGTACACCCTACTATGATAGTGTAACAACAATACTATACACATCATCGTTTTAAGTAGCGTAATTGGCGTTATGGTCGTGATTTTTTTTGCCATTTATATTGGTTCTTTCTGATCCCGCGTTATGCACCATAATGAGTGTTGTTCAAAACTAGGCTTATAATGTCATTACGAAAAAAACCTCTTTCTCATTTTGCTTTGTTAATCAATGCAAGTCTTTTTTGTTTTATATTGAACATGATTATGAATCATTTTTTGGGACACAGTGTGAGGATTGGCAATGAGCTAGGAGCAGGAAACCCTAAGTCTGCAGCCTTCTCGGTTTTAATGGTGAATTCCATCTCCCTAATCATAGCTGTGATGGAAGCCATAATTGTGCTCTCACTTCGCCACGTCATTAGCTACGCCTTCACTAGCGGTGAAGCGGTGGCGAATGCTGTCTCTGAGCTCTGTCCATTCTTGGCCGTCACTCTCATTCTCAATGGTGTCCAACCAGTCTTGTCTGGTATGGGTTTCTCTACAACATTGATAATACTTGAAATTATTATTATGATACATAATTTGTTGATTTTATCTATTTTTATCATTGGAGTATATAAATATAGATTAAATCATGATCCAAATAAAATGGTATATAAATATAATAACCATTAATATAATAGCCTTATAGACTTTATCACATGGCTACTGTTGTTTTGGCTCATTAGAATAATATCTATACTTTTCTGTTTTTGTTTGGCAAATCCATGATATTATGTTTAACTCTCAATTATATTTAGGTATTAGTTGATTTGACTCATCTATCTATGATTGGTAATGCATTATATAGCATTATCTTAAAAGGTGGCCTTAACACAACCATAAGACTGTTAAATTGTCAGCGATTGAATTAGAATCATAAAAATAATTTTGTTGCATAGAAACTTCGTTGAACAATATTATACACACACAAAATGTGCATTAAATCATCTATAGCCATCAGATTAATGAATTCTATCACTGATCCAACAACTACAAATAATTTGGTGCATATTTTTTGTGCACATAATTTTATCCTTAGTCCAAACATCATCCTCACACTAGCTGCACTTCCATTGTTTATGAGAGTGAGATTGTGTCGAGATCCAAAAAGATCAAAAGTATGATTAGGTGATGGACTTATGTTCCTTTGCCTCCAAAGCTTTCTTAAGATATTCTCGGTCTCAAAAAGTAAGATTAGGTGACAGACTGCTGTCCTTGTCTCCCTAAAGCCTTCTACAATGGCTGAATTTGGCTGAGTTTTGGCAACTAGTTTGGCAAGGTGATTGAAAAAAATGGAAAGGGGAATTGGTTAGTGGGTCCTCTCTGCCAGGCGTGTCCAAGTTTGTTGATGTGAGGACCTTATGTTTGTATAGGGTAGGATAAAACAAATATAAATGCATATTTTACTATTGTATTTACAGATGAAATTATGTATATATCTATATAATAAAGTACAATACAATTCAAATTTTAAAAGATAAACAAAATGACTTTTGCTATTCATGGTTGAAATCGCTTTAAATTTTATTTTAAAGTTAATCTAACGACTAATATTAACACCCCAAATTTAATATGAAAAATAGAATTCTAAAGGTGTGTTTGAAATAACTTTTTAAAAGTACTTCTAGGAATTATTACTCATAATTACTTTGGAAAAAAAATTGTATTTGGAACCGCCTCACCCCTACCTCTAATACCAGCACCCCCACCGCTCCACTATTGCCACTACCATCACGATTGCCACCCTACCATACCCACCACCGCCGCCGTTGCCACCACCTTACCATCACCACTGTCATTGTCTCACCACCACCACTACCACCACTCCACCATCATCACTAACACCATCACTTTCACCGCCCCACCACCACCATCCCAACACCGCCACTGCTTTATCCTACCATCATAACCACCGTTGTCACACCTTACCATCACCACTACTGTCTCACCATCACCCCTACTACCCCCATGACCATCACAACTATCACCACCATTGCCACTAGCCCACCTCCACCTCCACCCCCACCCCAACTGTCACCACCACCACCACCACCACCACCATGGTCACCTATCACCAATTGCTACCATCGTTGTTCATGACCACCTCCTACCACCATCATCTTATTCTTATATTTATTATCATTATCACTATCATCCTACTACTACCGTCGCCCCACCGTCAGCACCCATCACCACTAGCCACTGTCACCTACCCCACCACACAAACTGTAATACCCCATTCCATTTTGGCAAAGAACTAGTTAGGGAATATTTTCTTAGAAGGAATAAGAAAAATTTTAAAGAAATATTTATAACAATCTAGAAGAATATAGAATATTAGAGAAGTTTCTAGAGAAACCTAGAATAGTCTAGAACAATCTAGAAAAATCTGGAAGGTTCTAGAACATCGAAGAACCTAGAGCATTGCGGAAGAATCCGCAAAGTTCTAGAACAATCTAGAGAAGTCTAGAATATTTTGGAAGGTTCTATAAAATACTAGAAGGTTTTAGAGAAATTTAGAATGGCCCAGAAAGTTCCGGAAGGACTTAAAAGGTTGGAGAAGACTTTAGAATATTATATATGAATCTAGATGCTTGTGGAATTGCCATGTGCAAAATAAGCTTGAAACCTAGAAGGATCTAGGAGATGAGAGATGATAGAATATTCTAGGGAATCTCCCCTAACAATGTCACATGTCAATATTCTAGAATAATCCTAGGATGCCTATAAATGGGGCATTTGGGGATTGGATTAAGATACAAGGGCACAAGTAGTCTTTCACTTTCAAGAAAGAAAATAAATTGTAAGAAAAGATGAAAGACATCGATAACATCACACTCTACTTCGGGTAACAAACAACACTCAATAAGCATATCATTTGGACTTGAAGTGAGTGGTTTGGCATGCTACGTATTTTTAAAAAAATTTCGTATCCCTAAATATTTTAAAAATAATATATCATGTTTGTTCATTATTACTTTTACCAAATATTTTACTATGTGTCTAAATACTTGTGACATACGATTCTCTTTACCTTGATAAATTCTTTTGTAAAGTATTGTGACTTAATCATTTTTTTATATGGTGAGACTTTGTGATAGTGAATAGGACAAAAATTGAAAGTCCAGGAAAATTATCCTTCTAAGTGCAAGTGACTCTGGCCACTAGGGAACAAACTCAAGAGAGGCTATGGTGACCCTAGTGCTCAACGGTTGAAGGAACAGCGTCTGGTGTGTCCTGTCGACATTCACTGGATCGTCTTAGGGAACAGACCTGGGGGAGGCTGAGGTGACCCTAAGTACGATATTGGATCTAGCCTTAAGATCTTTTGGTATTGGTTCGCATCGATTATTGGATATCGTACAGTCTCCACCATTATGATATGATTCACCGCTGTGGTATGATTTCTTGTTGAAACCCGATTGTGTTATTCTTGAGAATTTGGTTATCTTGGTGAAGTTATTTTTTCAAATCATTGATTTACATGTCGTATTCTAAAAGTATTTTTCAGCCACTTTGAATATGTATGCATTTTCATTCACTGGGCTTTTTAGCTCATGCTTTCAAATAATTTTTTTTTTCTAATAAACGATTGGAGTGTTGATAGTGGACTCAGAGAATTGTTTGGGGACTAATAGTGTTGTGACCCCCGTAACATACATTGTATAGTCATCTTTACTTGTTTGGATAATTGGGGCAAACAGGTTTAGATATATTGACTTTGACATATTGACATGAGATCAATTTAGTGCTGATGTTATTTTTCACTCATATATTATTAGTTTATTGTTAGACTTACGTGCTCCATAGGATATGAAGCTATAGTTCATGGTCGGTCATGCCCTTGGAGTTGGGGTGTGACACATACCATCACCAACCAGTACCACTTGTCATCGCCCACCACTGCAGTCACCGATTGTCACTTTCCCTCACCATGCTTACCACCGTCGCCATTCGTTATCACCCATCACACTGCTGCCTAAAAGCACTTATCGTCACTCTCCACCACCACCACCACCACCACTACCACCACCACCATCACCACTGCCAACCACCATCACCATTGTCTATCACTGTTGTCACGCACTACTGCCACTATCATCATAATCACTCAAAACCCACAAAAAGTGGGTTCAATTCATGTTTTTCAATATAAAAACTTGCAAAGCACTCGTTTAATACAAAAGTTTGAAAGGTGCGGATCAAACCCAACAATTTTATATTGAAAGTGCAATTAGATCCACGCTTTAATATAATACAATAAGTTAGAAACTACTATATAAATAGAAGTAAATACGAAAAAGATGATAATTTGAACAAAAAAATCCAAATTTAAATCTCGAGTTATTACCACTAAAATGTATTTATCCGAACCACATAGATGTCTCAACCATGAGTCATCATGGTTGAGTGAAAGTGATAGGTGACACAATTGACTGAAACTTGGCAGGGCCTAGACTACCACATAAGTATTGTGGTGAAGATTGTCTTTGTTCTGTAGTTTTCACAATGAAGTAGGTGATCAAAGCTTTGTTCCTGGCCACTGATGAGAAGTGGCTATGAAAATGTATGCTTGAAAAACTTGTTTGTTCCATTTAAATGCATGATTATCATAGCAAAGTATTTTTCTTCTAACTAGGAGATATTCGGGTCTCTTAGAACACCCTCCCAATCTTCTCGGAATTTGTAGATCTCCTATCTCACGTAGACCCGACAATTATCGAGATAAATCTCTAAAAACGACCCCAAGCAGAGAGCCATTAATCACCTTGTCCATAGCACCAAACAGTTTTAAATGTGAATCTTATTTGTAATGTAAACAAATACACACACAAACACATAACTCCAGGGACAGTTCAAGTGGTAACAAGAACAAGCTGTAAACATAGACGTCCTAAATTCGAATTTTGGTAATCCCTGAGGACCATGTCCGACGTAAATGGTCTGCCTTTGACCAGATCGGAGGAGGGACTAATTAAGGTGCATGTAAACTGGTCCAGACATGTTTGACCATTGAATTAAAAAAACACACATCTACTATTGCACAACCTCCGAACCTAAGAGTAATGTCACTAGGGTCAAATTTATTCATCCAATTTGCAAATCAAATTCACTACTATTCTTCAATTAGCAATGTTTCTCAATATTAAATGGGATTGTTATCAATCCAATGATAATAATACAATTTTACGACGAATAGCATTATCGATATCGCAAACTCACTCCATTTTTAAGCGTACTTATCATTCACATCATTTTCATTTGTTGAAGGTGTGGCTGTTGGGTGTGGATGGCAAGCATTTGTTGCATACATAAATGTGGGATGTTATTATGCGGTAGGAATTCCTTTGGGTTGTCTTCTTGGCTTTACATTCGACCTTGGTGCTAAGGTATGTGTTCACTGCTCACTAATTACTCTTTTGCCCTGCATTTTCTCGCCATATGTACTATATCTACTTGTAAAAAAAAAATACTTATAAAAAGTTGATTTGTTTTTTATTTTATTTTTTCTAAATTGGATGACACTAATAATAAGCCTTGAAATTCTTGTCCAAGTTCAGGTCGTCTAATGTTCAGACTAAAACAACAACGTCATCATAAGTTCCTCTGAAATTTAAAGTGTAAAATACACTCAACTATGATGTATTATATTATGAGAATCTTGCAGTCGACAAATGGCCACATGAAGTTTTAGGTGGGGGTAACGCACCTAAAACAACATTGTCTTAATTGGCTAAGTTCTTATACGTGGAATAATTATTTCCCCCCATCAAACAAGGAACCCTAGAAATTTGAATACTAACGTTGGACAATTATGTTTGTAGGGCATATGGTCGGGGATGATTGGAGGAACCATGATGCAGACAATCATCTTATTTTGGGTAACTTTTCATACGGACTGGAATAAAGAGGTACATTCTATCTTAAAAATTGTGGTTTACTTTTAAAAACATATGTTATTCCAACTTCCCTTATTGGCAACAATCAAAATTGCATACTTTTGATCAGCATTTCGAAAGTATTTTGCAAAACATTTTAGAAACAAAATTGAAACTGAGAAAAAAAAAATTAAATTTATTTTCATCGATCCGAATGCAACCCAATAATGTTTTAACACTCGAACATATATTTTTAGTACTCAAATACCTTTGACACAAAATATTCAAACCAACTTGATATAAATTCAAACGATACTCGAACTGAAATCTTAAATTTTTTGGGCCCAAACAGATCCCAACTCAAGATCTCTAAAACCAATTAAATTCCTAGTTTGTAATACTAGAATCGAACATGAGTTTTAACATGACAACTACCGTGATTTGAAACCCAATTTCAACCTAACTTTGAGATCTAAAGCATGGACAATACTCCAATTCAAGTTCGACCCTACATCTATCAACAGCTAGTCCCTGGCAGTTCAAAGTTACAGACACTCCCTCCAACCCAATAACTCGAGTTCATTGGGTTTTTGACACTTCTAAACATCAATCAACTGATTGTAATTGTCTGAATTTTCAGGTGGAGAAAGCTAAGAAACGTTTGGACAAATGGGAAGCACTAAAAGAGCCTCTTTTAAAGGAATGATGGGTGCCTAAGGAACTACTACCATGGCTTGCGTGTGCCTGATTGAGATTTGGTCATTGTTTTCTTCATTTTGCTCGGATTGTTTCTAGGGACATTTCTGACTCTGGTGTGGTAATAAATATAGAGGTTCTAAGTTTCTTTCTTCCAACATGGAAAAACTAACATCAATTTGGGTTGTATAGCATTTTTCAAATCGGGATAAAGTAGCATCTACTAGCAGAAGAAGTCGCTATACAACCGTAGGTTGATTTTGTCACCCCGTAAGAAACTACTGCTTGGCTATCCTGCTCACTGCTGCAATACTTCGTGTCTGTCATGTATTTTATGTGGACTGAGTTCCCCCTCGTTGGATGTCAAGGGATAATACAGTCAATCTATAAAAAGTGATTCTTAACACAACGGTAAGGTGATTCTATTATAATTTGGGCGTCAAAGATTCGAATCGTAAGAACAATCTCTCCACATATAGGAATAAGATTGTATTTTTAATCCTCCCAAGACGTCATAGACTCACAGTGATGACAGCCTCGTGCTCTGAATCTCTTTTTTGTATAGTCAAGATATGTTGATTCCCGTACAGACAATAAGCTATGGTAAGCAACGGCCTGGTAATAGGCCTACAACCTAAGGATTGGGCTAAGTTAAAAGAAAGCACAAATCAAGATTACAACCAGACTTCTGAAGAGATACCATTACGGACTATTGAAGTGGCAAAGGAACCTTTTTTTTTTCTTTTATCACAGCATGGAAAAGAACATCCAACACACAAGCGCAAACAAGCAAAGAAATGCAAGTGTTAAATGATTTGAAGAACGACGACTCACTTGATTTCAACTTGATATATCAGAGTGACAAAAGTAACATTGATGCTGCCATCACAGAATAACCAACATCAAGCACTGAATACTACTGCAAAAGATTACTTTTTTCCGTAATTTGTTAGCATATTCACTACACTAAAGCAATATCTACAAACAACAAGTATGTTAAAACCAAAAATACAGATATAGAATGTAAACAAAAAAAAATAAGAAAAAAAATTAGCCAATACTGGATCTAGGTCTGAAGGTATTTTTTTTAAAAAAAAAGGTCTGAAGGTATTAAGATAAGCATGGACATCACAAATATAGAGACACTGTAGAGTAGCAGCACAACGAATAGGAGAGACCATCGCATAGTAACAGGAAAAATCCAGCTCCTACCTTGAGTCATAAGGATGGGGAAATGCTATTTACTTTGCATGGTGTCCCAAAACTATCTACATGTACTTCAACCCACTAGCATGTCGTTTTTTTCTTATCCAAGTCCACATCATCCTCTGGTTTTGGGGGCGATGCCTTAGATCTCCTTAGGTGTTTGCATAACCTGAAATAGAGTATATTAAACCCTGTTAGGTTCACATGGGGGGAACAAAAAGCCATGAAAAAGGTGAACGAACCAACACTGCAACAAGGTGGTTTCAGTGTTTGTACATCATACAGGGACAAGAACGAAAGAAAAAATGCAAAAAACCAAGCAGAGCATGACTCAAAACCACTAGCCAAAGCAATTGCATTATTGCGCCACCTTTCTTGCATTCAATGGACAATTTTTTCCTTTTTGATAATAACAGCATCAAATATTATGTATCCTTATACGCAAGTACTATTAAATAATTGGGCTCATGTTACATTTATCAAAAACAAGTATGAATCAAAATTCTAAAACCATGGGTACAAAGTTAGACAAACCCAATTGTTACCGACACACACACACAGCTTTACTCCACAACCAATGTCTCAGCCAAGTATTTAACTGAAAACTAATACAATTCAGTGATCACCATACCCATGTCTCACATGGTTGCTTTCTCCATAAACCTCCTTTCCCGTCTAGCCAATTTAATAAGAAATAATAAATCATTGCAATCATCTAGAGGGTCATATTTTGAACAATTATAAAGCAGTACTGCTCTCGCCAGTAAACTGAATTAGAACTCTGCCACTAAGGTTTTTCCTTGTTTCAGTAATTTACAATTTTAAAACCATTATGCAATTAGTATAGGAGAAACATACGCATCAAGAGACTCTGTTTTGCTTTTGATTTCACTTGACCACAATACTGGATCAGCATTCTTTGGCAAAGAATTCTGCTGCTGAGTCTTCTCTCGCAACCACTGCTCGGCTTTGTTGCATTCATTGATTACCTGTGAAGAAACATGCAAAAATATAAGACATATCAGCAGACCACCAACATCACAATTATCTTTCCAACTGTCCTACAACAATTTTCATTAAGGATAGAAGGATCTTACAACATCTTTGTGGTTGGCAGGAAGTTGTCCCACAGCCATCCGATTTTCTACAATGCAATTTAATAAATCCCTAGTTGCTTCTGACCGGGCTTCTTCATCTTTATATCGATTTTCAACAGGATCCACTAACTAGAGTAAACAGAAGAAATCAAATGTAATGATTAGCAAATAAAATTATAAAAGGGTCAAAGGTCATGAAAGCCATCATCCAGCTTGGTCCCCATTAACAGAGGGTGCTTGCAAGGATGGACTAGGTCTAAACTATGGCATAATTGGCACTAAGTAGGTGCCATCAAATTTGAACTTACAACCTTACGATTGTTAGCCCCAGCATTTTACCACTAAACTTGAACAACAGCCAACAGAAAATGAAGAGTCAACTTTAAGAAAGTTATGCATACCCTTTGAAGATCCTTTAGCTTCTCAGTATAGGCATGCTCAGATTCATCATCTCCATCCTCATAGAGCCACTCCTCTGTCTGCTGTAGATTCCTAGAGATCCCTTCCTTTTCTGAGTCCGTCGCAAAGCTCCGGTATGTATGAAAAATCTATTTATATGCTTTTGTCATTCTCAAATCCAATACATGAAAACTTACCAAACAAAAAAGCATTTTAAAGACACTGAAAACTAGACCATTTACAGCTGAAGCTGCCTGTACACGAATATGAACACAGGTGAAAAGAGATGTTGGGAATGTGAGAAAGAATAAGTGATTGTAATAAAAATGATGAAAAGTGTCTACACATTCAAGGAATCATGCATATAACCTAAGAATAAAAGGAAGATGAAATATAAGAAAAATACTAGCCTCCCAATTGTAAGGGGAACAATTGAAGAAATTCAAACCAACAGCCGTCTATTGCTATGATATCAAATTGCTTTTACAAGGATCTCCTGAAGACATAAAAGCTTCAAATAGGGTATTGAAAATACAAATTACCAATACATATCTAAATTTATTTTTCTTCTACAGGAATCTGTTGCAGAACTAAAAACTAAAAAATAAAAAAGGACTTGGAAACTTTAAATTAATTTCATGTGAATCAGGCAAGATAATTATACATATCAAGTCAAAAGAAAATTTCCTTTGCAACATGTATATTCCATGTTTCAAATAGTCACTGCTTACTCAAGAAACTCAATCAGTTCATCGCTGGTCATCCCTAACCACCTTTTTTTCCCTTTAATATGAACCTAACAGCTAAAAATGTACACATTCCAAACATTTGGTCCATCAAGCATGACATATTTTGTCATGTGAACACTGGTATTGAGCGTTCGCGTACTAAACCATAGAGAATGCTCCACCAAAGGCTATGCAAACCAAATTATTTATATTTAGTGTTTTTGCAAACAGATTCATAACACAGGACCATTTTTACAAGCATGGGATAATAATACAACTACCACGTCTGACTGTTGAAGCTGTACCTTATTGCGCATGTCGTAGACGTAAGACTCCAAGGTGTTTTTCTTTTCTTTAGTTTGCTCCATCTTTATGTCTTGCTGGGCCAACTGAAGTTCTTTTTCTTGAGCTTGTGAGAGCTCAGCCCTTGTCATGCCACCATAAACACTCTCACTGACAGGCATATCCTGCCTCCGGACTTTTCCCTTTTTCATCTCATCAGTCTGCACAAAGAATTTGTCTCATGTCATTTACAGATCTAACTTCAGAGTTCAGACATTTATTTAGCATGATTTGACTGAATAAGCTTAATTCAAAAGACTAGAAATTGAGTTATAGCTGGCATAACCTAGTAATTAAGTAATAAATAAGGATGAGCACCAACAACTAAGCCAGGGTTTTGTGAGTCCTCAATAAAATACAGGGCATTGCTGAATTTGAACTAAGTTGTTACAATTGCAGAGACACTGATACAAAGGCGCACAGACACTAATGCTGGCATGTGTCAGACATGAAAATTTTCCAACTAAACTAAGGCAAGTTCTGCACATGAATAAGTTACACATCAATAAGAATAGTTTGACTCCTCTCCAATTTAGTTCTCTTAACAAGTAAGGCCACACCAATTACCAATGAGGCAAGCAGCTGACAGCAAAGAAAAACAGGAGAAGCATTGGAATTCAAAAGGAGACTTTCTGGATAGTAATTATGCATGCTCCCATCAACACTTGTATAACATGCACAGGACACAGTGGATGGTCCACAGGTAAGAGTACACTAGTGGTTTAGGAAAAGAAAAATCATTGTCATAAGAGAACTTTGGGCTGATTAAAAATGAATTATAAAGATGATTCAGTACAAAGAACTCTCATAACATGTATTATCATTTCCAATATATTTTCAGATAGGCAGTTCCATAGTGGTCAAGGGTGTGATTTGTCTGCAAGTGTGCAACATAGATTACCACTATGCAAGTATTTCTCACTCCTCTTAGATAATGAAGACAACTAAATATATTCAAATCCAAACTAGTACAGGGAAGGATATGCACAGTAATTTCCAATTGAACTTACACCAGATGTAGATGAAGCATTGGAGTGTGTAAAAAGAGTATCATCAGAACCATTTGCTACATCAGAAGACACGCCAATGTAAGCCTCCGCCTTCTCTGAAGTCAAATGAGAATCACTTCTTACAGTAGAATCATCCCAGGAGTCTTCTATAAGCTGGTACGATGATAGAAAAATACAACAAATTGTCATTTATCATAATAAAGTGACTCAAGCTCAATATATTTTCACAATATGAAACAACAAATTGATACTTACTGAGGCTGACTCTACAGTAACAATTCCGTGAAGGTTTAGCTGAACTTTAACTTTGACCTTAGTCTGCTTACTGTTGGAAACTTCAAATGGGCCAATCTACAGAATCAACTAATAATCATCTTAAGGTGAAATAAAAAAAATTCCAACGAAAATGTCCACATGGAGAAAGGATATAGCATCATCCAAAATTTTGAATAACGAAAACAAAGTAAAAAGAAAATAGATAAATCATGTGAAAAAAACCTCCAAACTATTTCACATCCGGTGATGGAACCAGAGTACAGAACTCTTTTGTCCAACCATTTTTTATTATGATGAGCCCAAACAAGAGATCTAGGAACACCTATACTAATCATTACATAAACCATGTCTAGATACCCGAAGACCGCTTTTCCAGATAGTCGAAACAATATGACTTATGATACTGGCTCCAAGAAGGATGTGAATATACACATCTGGATGACTGAAGAACAAATAAAAAAGTTCTTCATGAGTGTCTGTATAAACGATTATTGAGTTTTAAGTTTAGCTGCACATCTCTTATCCAAGCATATATACCATGTAAATTCTTTGTAAAATGTTGCACCTATAATTATGAACTAGTTGCATCAATTTCATACTGCACAATGTTTTTCACCTTTCTTATTTGAAAATTAATAGTAGTTCACTATCAATAAGAGTTTCAGTTTTTAACAATGGATAACAGTATGATTCATAGAAAAATAATGAAGTAAAAAAATGTCTTTTGAGACATGCAACATCTCTCTGGGAGCAACCACTTTCAACTATTCAAGAAACTCCAATTACAAGAATCATGAACAATTGGCCGCTAAAATGAAACTTAATCGCAAAGTGACCAAATTAAGTAGAGGCTATACGGGACACCTTCCAACCATAGGATCCTCTTTTTCTAGAGATTTCAATGAAGCGCGTCTATAAGAAGTTTTATATTGGAACCAATTGGCAATGAGTGGGGTGACTCCACTATATAAACTAACCTTCATAGTCCTAATTATTCGATGTGCGATACAAACTCTCTTAACACTCTCCCTCATGTGGGAACAGGCCTCGCATGTGGGGTTAACCAACAAACAATTTTGCATACCAGAAAATTCAAATGAGTAATAGACTTAACTCATCAACCACTCATGGTCTAGCTCTGATATCATATTAGAGCAACCAACCCAAAACTAATTAGCAATGAATGAAGTGACTCCCCAAGTATATAAACTAACCTTGGTGGTCCTAATTATTCGATGTAGAATACAAGCTCCCTTAAAAGATCTAACCCCGAACAACTAAGAAACTAGCTGTAAAAAATACTTTATTGATTACCATGAAAATCTTCACAAGGGCAAGGGTAGTGGTGTCAAACATGTCGGGTTAAACGATTACGAATCGGGTTAAACGGGTGACGGGTGAAAAACATATAAACCCGTACACGACGCGTTTAATAAACCAGTAACACGACACGACACGACTCGTTTAACCCGTTTAATTTTAAAAAAATTATATCAAAAAATTTTAATACTCTATTTTTTTTCCCGTTAGCTGTACTTACCTCAAAAAAGAAAAATTTGTAGTCAAATCTCACATAAAAATTAGACTTGAAGGTTAAAAAAAATGCAAGTAGCCACTGCCTTTTATAGGCAAGTTAGCCATCCCCATCTCCCCTCATTTGCCGATGTGGGGTAAAAATAAAAAGCATTGGTTTATTTTTGTCTTTTAACTAATGCTTTACTTAATTTTTTTTTTTTTTTGTATTGATTATTTTACTTCTTTTTTTCTAGCTAATTTTTAAAAATAATTATTAATTTATTATTATATTAATTTTTATTTAAACAAGTAAACGTGTGATAAATTGTTGGACAAGTTTAACCCGAACACGACCCGTTTATTAAACGTGTCTGGCAGGTCAACCCGTTTACTACCCAAACTTGTTAAGATCTCACCCAAACTGGCTTAATTTGTGCCGGTTAATCATGTCGTGTCGAATTTTGACAGACCTAGGCAAGGGGGATCCAATCCTTAGTTACAATGGGATGTAGCAAGTTGTAGACGAAAAAAACTAGTACTAAAAAAAAACAAGTCATCTAAAGTCAATATCAAAAGTTAAATATGAATTCATTGCAATAGAAATGTGGAGGGATTTTTACCCAATCACTAATCACACAAGAAGGCTGAAATAATCTCCCATATGAAAACTTCAAGAATATATCATATAATCCCAATGAACCTCTTAACAATATAGAAACATTAAGCAAAAGAGACAAATGTAAATAGCAGCCGTACCGTAAATTTGCTGAGTTTAGGCGAAGTGTCGGGAGGCAATTCATTTTGGTCAGAGTAGAGGACTTCTATATGGAAAGTATTACTTCTATGCAATGTAAGCATCTTAACACTAGGAAATGGATGACCTTTTGGAAATAACACTCCGTTGGACACTGTGCAGATTGGACCTTCACCTGATGTAAATCCGATGGAGAAGGGAAATGAATCCTGAACCTGCAAGTGATGAAATGGCATGTAGTGTCACTAAAATAAGAGAAGGAAACCTTCTACCAGTGCATGCAAAAGTATATGCACCTAAAATCTACTACTCATCAATTTATGTGTAGTAAAATGAACAAAGAACAAGAACATGCAAGTATATAGAATATACTGGTCTCAAATAAGGCACTCCATTTTCTTCCATGAATAGGTCAAGAGCTCACTACAAAGATGTCACTAAATCAGTTCTTAAATGCATACACCAGCTTTTGACACATATTCAGATGAGTAATTAACTAAGCCAGAGCTTTATTGGTTCAAGAGATTCATTTGCTTCACAGCATTTTACACAGAGAGAGAGAGAGAGAGAGAAGGGGGCTTGGGGGGAGTGGGGACAAAAAGCATTACATTGAGGTGTAGTATTACAAAGAGGACGTTTGTAAAATAAAAAGCAGCATTACAAAGAGGCAATTAATAAAGATAAAGGAACTTAGATTACGCATTGGGAGGGAATCATCAACTGATTGAGCTATTATATTATATCGCACACCAGCATGCCCTGGAAAAGGCCCCCATTGCCTATTAGTAGCAACTTGATGCACGCCAAAACCACCACCATCAGATTCACTAACTACATTAAGGTGTAATATTACAAAGAGGACGTTCGTAAAATAAAAAGCAGCATTACAAAGAGGCAATTGATAAAGATAAAGGAACTTAGATTACGCATTGCGAGGGAATCATCAACCGATCAAGCTATTATATTATATTGCACACCAGCATGCCCTGGAAAAGGCCCCCATTGCCTATTAGTAGCAACTTGATGCACGCCAAAACCACCACCATCAGATTCACTAACTCCACTGTGTTTGTTATTGGTTAGTGAACAAAGAGGAATCTCAATGTTAGGAGCCCATTTGGGGATCCAGGGGATACAAACAAAGAAGAGCCTATTTCCGAGTCGACTTAGGAATAATGACAAAGAACCATTATATCATATATTGTTCTCAGAAGTCGTAAAGTATTATTAAGGAAACTTTTGAACTTTAACGCCTTTCAGTAAAGTACTATTAACTAAGACGAGCATAGGAACTGCTTCAAAAAAACTAAGGCAAAAATAAGGTTATGATGAAAAACCTAAATCCACAAAGATCCAGCAAAAGAAAACATTAAATTCGGGGTCAAAGTCATCTAGTTAACATAGCAAGATCAATGATAAAACATGTACAAGATTTCAAAGCAGGTAACCATTTTCTAAAGGAATCTGCCATACAGGAGCTGCCCTGCCATCATCGTATTACCCTGTAATTAGTCTGTATTGTTCTCCTGCATGAAGATGTGTACTACAACACAAGACACATAAAATGGAGTCACACTTAACACATACATAAGTATGCGAACACGCCTAGATTTCAAAACCACTTGTTACAAAGAACAAAAACTGCCCAGAGTCCACAAAACTAAAAGATTAATTACACTGGATCATACTTAAAGAATTATAATTCCACTCTCAAAAAATGCGCATATTCCAAAGAAATAAAAAGATAAAGTATAAAGTTTTTACATAGAAAATTCAAGCATTAAATCAACAATAACGCATCTGTAATATCTTAAAAATGCAAAAATAAAAAAAAAGGGTTTGCATTTGTGGAAAGAAACAAAAAACAGATGATAGTTCTATGAAGACACAAACCTCATACTCTCTAACACGGAATATTGGGCTAAGCATTGCACACTGAAGAGCACAGCCACGAGCCACACACTCACTTGCATTTAGTGTCCGGCTTGGTTCTCTCTCGAAAAGAGAAGCTAAAATCCTTTTAATAGCTGGTATCCGAGACCCTGACCCTACTAGTTCGACAGTATGAATGTTCTGCATATTGATACCGGAGTCAAGCAAAGCCTTACGACATGGAATGCTAATCCTCTCCAACAAATTCGATGACAGCTGCTCAAATTCCTCTCTCTTTATGAATCCCTTGACGTCTTTCTCATCCATCAAGCATTCAATATGAAGTTGGGCCTCCGGATTTGCACTCAATACTTTCTTCAGTTTCTCACATGCTTCCCTCAGCCTTTTAGAAGCCCGAGCATTAGAGGGAACATCAATATGGTACTGTTCCTTGAACTGCGCAGCAAAATGTCTGAACATAACCTCATCAAAGTCTCTTCCTCCCAAATCCCTATCAAATGCATGAGAGAGTATCTTCATATGTCCCGGTTCAAATGCTGCAACAGCAACCTGTGTATCACAGTGACCAATGTCGACAAACACAACATGTGTTGGCCTTCCAGCAGGTAAGTCATTCTTGTAAATACCATAACCTAGCGCAGTAGCAGTACAGTCATGCATCAATCTCAAAGGCTTCAAGCCAGCAATCTCTGCGGCATGCAAATAGGCTCGCCTTTGCAAGTCCGTGAAGTACGACGGTATACCAATGACACAATCAGAAATGTGGGTCTCCAGATTTTTCTCACTGATCTGCTTTAGATGCGCGAACAGCATGGCCATGATCTGAACGGGGCTAAAAGTATGTTTCTCATCCAAATATTGTATATGAATCCAAATGCCACCATCGGGTCCTTCAGAGGTCTCAAAAGGCAACAGTTTCAGGTCCTTTTGGACACTGGGTTCCTTAAATTGTCTGCCACTCAATCTCTTAACCTGAGAGATCGTAGATTTTAGGTTCATGGTCGCAGAAGCAGCCCCAGCTAAGCCCATAAACCTTTGTTTGTCACCAAACGAGACCACAGCTGGTGTTTCACGGTTTGATTCCTCATTCAACAAAACATCAATCCCACCTTGCTTTGCAGCCGCAATAACACAGGTTTCATTGCCGATATCAAATCCAACCACACTCATTTTCAGCAGACACCGAATATATAAACCGCACAATTTTTAGCAAAGTAAGGTGCAAACTCACAACTGAAACACCTAAAATCAATCCATTTTCTCAATGATTAGAACAAAAGTTATCAAATCCAGGACATAAAGCTCACAACTCGAACCTAAACAAAATTCAATAACCACAAAATTCACGTAGACACTTATATTTCAGGCATTTTCACAATAATTACCACAAATAATCAACAAAACTCGATTACATAACTCACAAGATTAACCAAAACAAACCAAATTCATTCCCAAGTTGCTACAGAAACACCGATTATTCATCAGTTTTCACATTATCACCTCATAGAATTCAACGCAAAAAAGCTCATACAGTAATCAAAGCTTTAAATTTTTAGCTTCAATATCCATAAGCAACAGCTAAAGAATGGCATAAACAAGACAAAATTTATCCCACAAAGATACACATACACATGTATACCTATACAAAGCAAAATGCATTGACTGAAGATGTTAGGGAATTGAACGTACCTGGAGAGATAGAGGGGAAACCCTATGGAAAATGGGAGGAGGAATCGGGAAGAAACGGTGGGGTGGATGAGAGAGAATGTCTCCGAATTGGTTGGGAATCGAAAGCGGACAATTCTCGAAGATCTCTCGATGTATATGCATGACAATTCTGGAAGAGACCCGGTCGACACAAATACAAGCTTGTGCCAAACAATGCGCAAGGACGCTGCTGCACTCCGTCCATCACATTTTTTTTTTAATCTTTTTTTTTAACAAATTATCTATTATTAATGAACAAATAATAAGGCAGGTTGAAACTATCACGATTTTAGTAAGCCTGTTTTGTTTCATTATAAAAAAAAAAAATAGAACTAGTGTGTGTACGTCTGTCCCACACTCTCCGATCGTGGTCCTTGCCTTCCCAAAAACAATCGGTACACCTGTTCATCAGGCGAGACTGGGTTTTTCCACATCAGAAAACATTGAGATTGTGTGTGTATAAGGCCTTCTGAGACTACCACTTTTAAGTGACGGTTTCAGTAAATCTGTTCCGTTTCATTATCGAAATAAAAAAATGACCGAATAACATACTAAGATACATAATCTGCTAAAAAAAAAAGATTGAAGACGATCTTAATTTTTCACGTCAGATTTTAATTTTGTGGAACAAAATCTTATTATTTCTTGCTTGAAGGAACATAGAAAATAAAAAATAATAATAATTTAAAAATTAAATGATAATATACCTTCAAATAATAAAATTAGTTTTAGTTTGTCTGCCCCCTATTCTTTCATTGTTGACTGGGAAGAGGAATTGAGAGAAAATCATTTAGATATTTTCCAAAAAAAGTTAATTATAGCCCCACCTAATGGGCTTCAGCTCAACTAGCATAACTTTTTTGTTGCATAAATCTTAGATCAATATCTCATATTTTTGGCATTTTTTATTGAGGCCCAATGGAAGTGGATGGGCGGGCCATGAAATACGCCTCATGGGCCTTATACAGCAAGCAATAATTAGGAGTGTTCGAGTCAATTTATGAACACTTCAACTAATTTTTTCTCTAATCTGGTCAAAAGCAAACAATTCATGTCGGGATTAGGATATTTATGATGAATAAATTTCTCATGATCTGACCTTAAGAGACTATCAAAACTCGAACTCATGTACCTTTGATTTTCTATTGGATGTATCTCTTAAATAAATATTGCAAACCATTAAAAAAAATATAGAAAAATCTCAAAACTATGGGTTGGTTTGAGTTGGTCTTGCCGGGCCAGTTAACGTGTACGGCTGTACCCCAATGCCCACTATTTAAGACGGTAGTTGAAAGGGTACGGGGAGCTTGGTTTGTCCGAGGTGTTTACTCAAAAATACCTACTTCTATTTTGTTTAGATATTGTAATATTTGTTTTTTAAATTTATAAAATTATTAGGACCGATAACTCTTAACTTGATCCATGAATTTGACACAAAATCAATAAAAAGTTGCTGAATATAATTTTAGACGTAAAATGTTTGGATTATAATTAGATTCACTAGTAATATTGAATCACACTGAATTAATACAAAATTCGGTTATTTACGACATGAACTCCAGTATACATGATTGTACATAGATTGGATTTGTCGATTTGATAAAATAAATTTTGAAATGACACAACTTTTTTCTTTTTTATCAGGAACAAGGAAGTTGTATTATATTAAGTAGAAAAATTCTGATTACAATCCGTCATTATAGAAGCTCTAAGCTCGGGAGAGGGGGAGCCTAACCAATCCAAAGGAAGCAAATTGATTAGTTTAGTGACTATCACCCAATGCGCAGTCCGCCTTGTGCTTGTGTAAAAAGCATAGGTTATGTGCTCTTGCTAAAAACCTAATATCATTCATAATTATATGTGTATCCCATGAGGAACATCCTCGGTTGCAATTAATTTAATAATGCTAAGACAGTCATTAAGAATAGAGACATTAGACAGCTAAAAGGCTTCAGCCAACATGCAGGCATGGCGCACTGCCTCAACCTCAACAGCCATCGCAGATGAAGTAGAGATAGAACTGGTTGCCCCAACCAAAAGCGAGTCATCCTTCCCCATCACGATCACACCACTCGCAGCCTTTGTCGACTTGGCGTCAAAAGAAGCATCACATGTCACCAAAAAATCCAAAGAAGAAGAAGATGTCAAATCCACAAGAACAACCATACCTGAAGAGGGAGAAGGAACAGAGAAATTGTAAGCTTGATCAAACCACAATCTTTGAGCCCTAAGGACCAAAGCAAAAGCATCAACATCTTCAGCATAAAAAATCATCTGGTTCCTGGCTTTCCAAATGACCCAGGCAATGGTAGCAATCTTCCCCAAAATTTCCAATCGACCTTGTGCATCCTCAACGTGTTGTAAAATCCAGGGTGATTATTGAGCCACAGAGAGAAACGGGTGCATCTCCCATCCAAAAGACATATTCATCCCAAAACATATTCTTTGAGTCCAAGCACACTCAAATAATAAATGTTCAATAGATTCCAATTGCGACATACAAATAGGACAACGTGGAGAAGGAACACACTTTCTTTTGAATAAATTTTCCTTTGAGGCTAAGATATTATGACATGCCTTCCACCAAAAGTGTTTGATCTTTGAGAGGGCTTTTCATATACCAAATAATCTGTCATAGCTTGGGGTGAGGGGACACAGAAGACCCGCATTCCTAATAGGTCGTCGAACTCAAGAAACCTAACCTATAGCCAGATTTAACAAAAAAAATCCCCCTCCGATCAGGCCACCAAATTCTTCTATCCAAGGCACCACATCTAGATAAAAGGATACTAGTTATAGCTATAAAGTCCTCAATAGAAATAGCACCAAACAAAGTAGTAGTGTCCCTTCTCGGGGGATTCAATGAGATAAAATCAGTCACTTTGGCACAGTGAGAGTTTGATGGTGGAGGAGAATGAACCATTCGAGATGGGGAAAAAGGAATGCATTTATCAGTCCATAAATTGATCGTCTTTCCATTACCAATTTGTCACATAAGACCCTTTTCAAGTAGAGATCTGCCATGCGGAAGGCTAGTACATCCCAGGAAGGTCTATTTCCACGTTTAGCCTGCATGAAATCTTCATTAGGGAAGTAGATAACTTTAGTAAATTTCGCCCAGAAGGAATCCTGTTGATGAACCAATCTCCAGCATTGTTTAACAAGCAGAGCTTGGTTTAGAAGGTTAAAATCCTTGAAACCCATACCACCCCTAGCCTTGGATTCTGTCATCTTCTTCCATTTTTTTCAGCAAATACCACTACTCAACTCCTTGTTCTTCCACCAAAATTGCCTAACATGTCTATTCAATTTCTCACAAAAATTCTTGGGAAAAGCCACCACAGACATGGCGTAATTTGGGATAGCCTTAATAACGGACTTGATCAACACTTCCTTCCCAGCTTGAGACAACCAAGATCACTTCCAGCCTTGAAGTTTTTTAAACACCATTTCCAAAATAAAATTGAAAACTTCCCCTCTAGCGCGTTCCTATAGCGAGGGGATACCCAAATACTGAGTCTTAAAAGGAAGGGGATACAACCCCAACATATGACAATAAAAAGATTTCTGGTCCTTCGAGAAGTTGGCAGAGAAAAGAATACCCGACTTGGCAAGATTGGCACTTTGACCAGAGGCCACATAGTAGAGATTGAGGAGTCTAATGAACTCCTAAATACAACCATCCTTAGCCTTTAAGAAGAAAAGGGAATCATCAGCAAAAAATAGGTGGGAGATAGCCGGACTACATCTGCGGACTTTTAACCCCAATAAATGCTTATCATCCATTTTTGGCAAATCATAGTTGAAAGAACTTCATCAACAAATAGGAATAAATATGGAGACAAAGGGTCACCTTGACATAAACCCCTTTGCGGCTTGACGACACCCATCCGAACACCATTCAAAACCACATGGTAAGAGACCAACGAGACACACTTCATCATAAGGTCCACCCATTTACTTTCAAAACCCAGATTGAGCATCGTAGCTTCTAAAAAATTCCATTCAACACGATCATAAGCCTTACTGATATCAAGCTTGATAGTCAACTCAGGAACCTTGCCTTTCCTCTTTCCTTTACGATGATGAAACAATTCATTAGCAATAAAAATGTTATCTTGAATTTGACGATGAGGAACAAATGTAGACTGGTTAAGCGAGACGATAGATCCCAAAAAAAAGTTTCATTTTATTAGCCATTATCTTAGAAATCACTTTATAAACAAAATTACACAAGGTAATAGGTCTAAAGTCAGAAATAACCTCTAGAGCATCCACTTTCGGAATCAAAACGATATTTGTGTGGTTCCACCCTTCAGGAAAAAGACCTCCCTCAAAGAAATCGCAGACCATAGTAAAAACATCCTGCCCAACAATATGCCAAAATTGATGAAAGAAGATGATGTCAGGAAACCCATTGGGCCTGGGGCTTTTAGGGCACCCAACTCAAAGACAGCTGCCCAAACCTCATTCATGGAAGGAAAACCAAAAAGCCTATGATTCACAAATTCGTAACTTTTGGCCTAATAGAGCTTAAGGCCTCCGTCCAGTCCCTCTCCCTAGTGGTAATGAATAAATCTTGGAAATAGGAATTAATAAAAGATGAAATATCCCCCTCCCCCTCAATCCATTCCTCCTCGTTCCTTCTAAGTTTGACAATGTAATTACAATGGCGTCTCTGGATAGTGGAAAGATGAAAAAATCTCGTATTTTGGTCCCCCCTTAATCCAGTTTATCCTAGAGCGTTGCATCCAAAGTTGTTCTTCCCTGCCACGAACTGCATCAAGACGAGAGCAAAGATTGGCTTCTTGCACTAAGTTCTCTTCAGAAGGATCCAAAGATTGAACGAAGACCAACTCATGTTCCAGATCTCGCAAAAGCTTCTTATTATCCCCAAATTTGATTTTTCTCTAGACAAGCAAGTTAGACTTACACAACTCTAGATTAGTCATAATCTTGAGGAAAGAAGAACAACTTAAGTCAGGCTTCCAACTAGGTTTAACAACTTTAACACATTCAGGTTCCTCTAACCACATACTTTCAAACTTGAAAGAAGAAGATCTCAACCTCTTATGCATCCCAAACTCCACCACCAGCGGGCTATGATCAGATCCTATCCTTGAACCATGTGTCACCAACATGGAGGGAAAGTTAACATACCATGTAGAGTTGACAACAACCCTGTCAATTCTCTCTTGAATATTGGCCTACCGAGTCTATTATTGGACCAAGTGAAACAGGGACCATTAAAATCCAGCTCCAGCAAATAGCAGTCCGACAAAAGGTTATGCAACTCCTCAATTCTGGCAAGACATGACTGGGAGTCCCTTTGTTTGTCACTTAAGGGACTTATCAAATTAAAATCACCCACAACCATCCAACGACAGTCAATTACCCTTGCCATATTCTTTAATTTTAGCCAGACACGTTGACGTTTCTCCCATTTAGGATCCCCATAGACAAAGGAGGACTTCCATTGCACAGACAATTGTTGGGAACTACAGGACACATGAAAGAAATTCGAGCATTTTTTAAAAAACTGGATGGTAATACAATCCCTCCACCATAAAGCTAAACCACCCGAGAGGCCAATCGGATCCACATACTCAGCAAAATGAAAAGACAAAGATCTTCTCAATCGCTCCAACTTTTGGATTTTGTTTTTAGTCTCCATAAGAAAGACGATTGAGGGGCGATGGGTATCAATAAGCCCTCTAAGATTACGGACTATCCGGGGTCGCCCAACTTCCTAACAGTTTCAAGAGAGGACTAACATGGATCTTGTGGCTAGTGGAGGTCAGCCACCACCACCTTTTCCGGTAGACAAATAGATTTTTCCACCTCTGACATAGCATAAGAGGGTTGTGAGAACCAATGGGAGACACAACTTTAAATACGATATAAAGTAGTCCAAACATGACATATTGCCAACCATGAGACTTTATGGTTCTCCACTAATAGATCCTTAGGATACAAGTCTTATCATGTTCAAAGAATGCTACAAGCCTACATATGGCACTAAATTACATGGCGGATGGGAATTACTATTTTGACTATAATTGCAATCTCTAAGCGGGTTTATAGAAATTATTAACAAAACATTTTTGTTTTGTTTTGTTTTCCTAAATGCTTTCAGTAATCAGACTATTGTTTGGTCAAATTGTCAAAATATATAAATGCAAAATAGACCATCGAGTCAAAAAAATAGGCTGTTGATTCTCTTTTTGCTTTATTTTCTTTGGTAGGGGATGTTATGGAGGGCCACCATTCACAATGCTAAAATAAAAGCTCTGCCCAAAATATGCAAATTATGGGGCGAGATCATTAGAGATTTATTCCATATGAATATCTTAGTTTCGATATGGATGATCTGTCTTTGACTGGATCAGATAGAAGATTATTCGAGATACGCATAACCTGACTCAGATGTCCACTGAGCCGTAAACCAAAAAAAAAAAATGCAAATCATGCCCATCTTACTTCTTATTATATTTGTTCATCATAATTGGTTTGGTGGGTGTTTGGAAGCCCACCATAGAGGGCTCTGCATAACTTCGCCCCAGATGTAAGCCATCTCTATCTGACTATCATCAAAAACCATCTCTCTCTCTCACACCCACACCCACACCCACACCCACACCAGCTTGGCTTAGCTCTTGAAAGGTTAGTTCACTCGGTCTCAGACTCTCATGTCATAAATTTGTGGCCAAATGGAAGAATCCCACATTCCCACTCATACCCTCCTCCACCTTGCTAAGCCAAATGGCATTTAAAAGTGCTCATCGGTACCCGACCCTAAAATGTGAAGGGTAGATGTATCTGATCAATGCTAAAATTAATGCAATTCATGTAATATACAAACTTAGCGAAGAAGATCGGGTTAGTATTCAAATATGATAATTAGTGCTCATAATTGATCTCAAACTTTGTTCATAAACTCTCTTTACAACTCCCAAATTCTTAATTTCTAAGAAAAAAATAGAGGAAAAGGAAAGGAATAACACAAGAACATAATAAAACCATTGCATGGTGATATGACAAACAGGACTAGGGCTCAATCCATGATTAAACTGGAAGACCCTTATGGTAGCAATATCCAAGTTGCTTGACAAACCAAAACTCAAAAGAAAAAACACACTGAAAAAAACAGAGACTTCAACTGAATACATGAGGAAGACTGATCATGGTCTCTTTACTTTGCAGCAAGCTCTTCCAAGTTCTTAATTGACAGATAATTTTTTTGTGAAGACCAAGACCACCTCTGGCTGCAGAGATGCTTAAAAAGATGCTTCTCCTCAGCCTCTTCAATCTCTTTCCAATCCTGATCTTCAACTTGCAGATTCTAACAGGTAAACACAACCGCCTTCTTGGTGATTCTGCTTGCTCTAGTGCTTTGTAGATTAAGAACTGTGCCAGCCTATGCTTTACCTCTTCAGGGTCTTCATTATCCATCTTTGAGTAACCATAAGGTCTGCTCAACAGAGGCATAATTTCAACCAAAACTCAGAGAGACAGAGACAGAGAGAGAGAGAGAGAGATTGTCTCAATTGAAGATGTGATTTACTGGTTGTGTTGAAGAGTGAATTTATAGAGAATGGTAGAGTTGATAGAGTGTGTGGGGTCATTGGAGTGTCATGATTTTGATGAAGTAGTGAATGTGCCTGCTGTTTTTGTAGAAAATAATGGAATTAAATACAGGGCCTGAGGCTCTGAGCTGGTCTAGCTAGCATCACGGGGTAGCAGAAAATTGCCTGTTTTGGCAAATAGGAGCACTAAAAATATTTTATTCTTTACAGGGAGATGACGTTACTAGACCAGCAATTTCTCTGTTGAAACTTACAGTAAACTAATTTGGAATGAGCAAGTCTAGAACTTGCAATATCGAGGTTTATTTATTATGATAGAGTATGCGATGGATTAAGATAGCGAAATACCGACTTCTTTTCAAATTTCGTAAAATAGCATAAAATCGACTCGTTTTCAAATTTTGTACTTTATGAAAGTTTCTTGTACTAGAATACAATTTCATTACAAATTTATTTGGTTCCGATTATGAAGGAAGCAGTTGGATTCAATAACTAAGCGAGGTAAATATATGTTGGTGTTTGATGGAAAAAACTAGCCTGTCGATAGAGAACATATTTCTATGTTAGCTGTGGTCTACCCACCACTCATTTTTCATAGTCAGCCACTATATTTGGTTATTGAGTATATGAAGATTATGGTCGAAATTGTTTTTAGTGAATTATATACAACAGATGACAGTGTTAAATAGTATCATATCCCGATCCGAATAAACGAATAAGTAAAATAATATTTAGTTATCTTATTTACCTACTGAATTATAAATAATAAACTATAATTGGAATTAGGTAATGAATTAGGTTGAGCTCTTAATTGGCAACTACTGTTCAAAGGAAAGACAAACGCGGTGATTGTGAAATATAATTTTAGTTCCTAAAGTATGTGTGTAGTGTCTATTCGGTCTTCAATTTTTTAATTGTGTCTATTTAGTTCCTAAAGTTCCTAATTTGTATCTATGTGTTATAATTCCAAAGGTCCATCAAAAAATCGTTAACGTCTTTGGTCACGCATCAATCACATCCCAAATGTCCGTCAAAAAAACATTAACATCTTTAGTCTCGCATCAATCACGTGAAATTAAATAATCACAAATTAGGAACTTTAAGGCTCAAATAGACTCAAAATCAAAAAGGAATTCAAAAACAAGAACTAGATGATGAAGGGAGGAAGTAAAAAGAGAGAGAGAGAGTGCGATTAGTCTAACACGGTCGTAGTCCCATTCTGGTGAATTTCGGGGGATTATTTGGTATTCAGATTTAATTTATCGCACGATATACATCCTTGTTTAACAAGAAAAATAATCATTTACTGAAAATGTATAATATTTTATAGATGATAAACACCACCTGACACTATCATATGCAATATTATACATAACGAAAAATTTCTCATTTTCGCCAAACGAAAACCTCTTTCCATACAAGAACCCATTTTTTTTTTCATGAACAACTGCCAAAATTATGGGATGGTTGTAACATATGGTCGAAGCAAAATCTTCAAATAATTGACATGAATTCAGATATAGATATGTTTTCCGCAAGTTTATTCCCGTGGTAAATCGTTTTCATTAAACTCTTACTCAATTTCACTCACCACTTGTAATAAATTCAAGTGGAGTCGTCTTTTACCCCCTCATATAGTAGATAATTTATCATTAAATCAAATTAAACAAAAATGTAATAGAAGGTATTTAAAATCAAGAACTTGCTTGAACAAATTAAATATGATGAAATTATTATCTAAAAGAAAAGAAAACTAATTATATATTGGTTCATGAATCGACATCACAGGCCATTTCTTGAATATTTTGTGGCAGTGATTGAGCTCCAAAAGTCAAAATTGGACACATGAAGCTGCCCCATATGTGTGTGTGGGTGTTTTTTCATATTTTATATCAATAGAAAACAAGAAATTCCACCGGCAAGAGGGGATCATATTATAGAAGGTTGAAAAAAAATATTAAAAAAGGTTGAAACTGTACTATGCTTTATTAAATTGTTTCAACAGGAAGTGAGGGGACAAGACAAGGAAGAAAGCCACATATTATATTACTACACTAATTGCTTAGTGGTGCATAATGTTAAGACTGCAAGAGATGGGCAATTGAGGATGGAAGGAATTTTCCTAGAAATGTAGAAATTGTGCATTTTTTTTCCACTATAATATGTCCAAGTTTATGTCGATTATTTTCTCGAGTTTAATGATTGGTCATCGTGATTTGAACTGGGTTAGAGCATATTTCTAAAAAGACCAAGGTAAATAATCCTTAAGGGGTGTGAGAAGAGATAGAATTTGAGACCTTTGAGTTATCAAAGACGAGACTCAACAACTGTACACTCCTAAGAATTGAAATTGTGTATCTTTGCTTACTGTTGCAAAAATGGAAAATCAACTATAGTATTTCGACAAATGACACATTTACCTATTGTTCATCTCACTTGAATTTATGATAAATAATCTATTATCGAAACAACGTGTAGTAGAAAAGATCCGAATCCAATCACATTGGAAAAACCCCAAAAGAGCAAGTTGGTGGCAAGTTTGAAGTTCACTAAACTCCAAAAAATAACCAAGAAAAAAGTTTACCAAACCAAGGCATCCATGCGTGATTTAGGATTACATGGACGTCATAGGATATTGAGAGTTGGTTCATTTGGGCATGAATCTTCACGTCATGAATTTGAAAAAGAAATGAGTATTTATAATAGAAAATTGCTAACTAAGGTTTTTAAAAAATAAGATGATTGACTTCCTTTAATAATATTACTTTAGAAAGTAGGTAACTAATTCAAACAAGCTCTCTACGGCTCTTGACAAGAACAAAAATAAAAATTAAATTGGACTTGATATTATTTATTAATTTCTCATTTAGGTATCCTCGAAATTTGACAAGAGTCTTGAACTCTATCTCATCTCTAAGGTTAACGGTTAAATTAATGGCCATCGCTTCTGTTATTGGTTGTAAAAAAAAATTGAAGAATATTGTGCTAGAGATCAACAGTTGGAAAAAATAAAATAATTACTCGTGCTAGTAAGTTCGGGGATACTTTTTTATTAGGGTTATTGTCGTCATACGCATAATGAAACTAATATTTTGGTAAGAATTTTTTCGATAAACTATTATAGTTTTAAGAGAAACTATCCAATAATACCACGTAATTAACATTACGTAGTATTACCAACCAATTATAAAATTCTATATTGATTTAGTAGATCCATCCATCAAATAAGTGGAGCTCGTCAATCCTATTTAATAGTTTATTATTAGTTTATTATTAATATTTTAATATCACCGTCATATGTAATATTTACTTATAATTTCAACCACACAACTTCTCGTGGCTATAATTTTTGTTGGGAATGCACATAATTTATTATAAACTATGATACTAGACAAATCGGTTTGCACACCACAGTCAAGTTAACAATATAAAATGTAGTAAAATAAGTAGAGAGAGAAAAAACAAGGTTTATAGTGGTTCAGTCAATCAAGACCTACGTCCACTTTTAATGGCTGAGTTCGCCAATAATTTTATTAATTCCGGTCTGAAGGGAGCACAGAAGGTTACAAGTTTTTTAGAGAATAGGAGAAAATGATCTTGATTTTTGAGATGTCCCTCAAGTGTTGGGGGAACTTATAATTTATAGTCGTCTGTATAGTAATTGCACAGTCAGTCTGATGGTCATAACGGATTGAGAGCTATTTAATAGTATTAAATAGCTTGACGACCTCCTCTCTTCTTGGCGACCTTTCCTCTTCTTGACGACCTCTCCTCTTCTCTCCTCTCCTCAACGGGCAAGGAAGTTATGGTGCTCTCCAAAGGATTTAGTTAAAGGATGAGTGAAGACTGACTCTCTCCAAGTGGTGAGGGTGAGGCTCTTGGATGACTCTTACTCTAAGGTGGTAGAGGAGAAGGCTCCTGGACTTCAAGGTGGAGAGGAGGAGGCTCTTGGATGACCCTGCATGCTCCCCTCCTGATGTAGCTCCTTGAGCTTGATGAGCTGCTCCATGTTGATGTAGTTTTTTGAGTATGATGAGCTTGATTGGGTCGACCACATTGAGCTGAATTTGTTGGGTCTCTTAGAATTGGGCCTTTTGAACTTGTAACATGAATTAGGCCCTTGGACTTGACCTATCAAACTATACACATTGGATCAACCATAATATTTTTTGTGATATTTAAATTTGAGCTTTCAAACTAATAACTTGTAAGATTTTTCAATAGGTACCCGACCCATTAAAAATACGGGATTGTGGGGTTTTATTTAAATATTAAATAATAATTTGCAGGAAAAAAATGTAGAATAATATCGGAGTCAACATCGTAAATTTGTTTGGTCCACAGAGACGTGAGGGGGACAAACAAGCCTACATTTGCTTGGTTTCCATTGCTCGTGGCCATGGCTTTTCCATAGAGCCAGCGACCTTCTCTCTCTCTCTCTCTCTCTCTCTCTCTCTCTCTCTCTCTCTCTCTCTCTCTCCGGTGGGTTGGTGATTATTGTTTCTTTAAGATGGTGGCCAGCCATTCACTCTTTGAATTGAGAGCAGGGATGTCAATGAGCCGAAACGAGGGCGGGGAGTTTAATTTCTATCCACGTACTCGCTTAAAAAAAAATTCGTTCATCCCTGGTCCATCTCCGTTAGCGGGTATAATTTTCATCCTCATTCCCGTCCGCAAATAAATTTTAATCCCTGTCACCGCTTCTGTCGTATCCGCCTAAGCTCAAGCTAAATAAATCTAATATTTTAAATAATCCAAGAATATTCTAAATAATCTAACATAATCTAACACAACATAATATAACATATCATATTTGAATAAAACACAAACAACAAATGTCCAAATTATTACTTTCAAATACTATATATTTGAACAAAACACAAATAAATGTCCACAAAATAACATAATAGTGGTAAAATTACCTCAATCAACTCAATATATATTTATATTTATTTAGCGGGTAACGGGGGCGGGGCAGAGGTAAGGGTAAGTCCATCCCCGCACGGGTTTATACGGGTATTCTCATATACGTCCACCGTCTAATACGTATAGTCCATCCCCGGTTCAAACAGAACGAGTTTGAACGAATACCCATTTTTCTCCAATCTACTGTCATCCCTAGTTGAGAGCTTCGTATGTCCTTTGGATTCTCCGACAGTCTCTTTGGACAGTTACAATAACTCCTATTAATACATATAGAAACCATTTTATTGTACTTACTAGAAGTTTAATCTTAAAATTTGATAATTTTGTCCAGAACTCTATTTAAGACCCAAAAAAAAAAGGAAAAATTACACCTAGTTCTCTGAAGTTTATCATTTAATCACTAAGATCCTTTGACATTTAAAATATTACATACAGACCCCCTAAAATTTGTATGCGCGTAACACTTAGACCCTAGTTGTAAATATATCAGTTAATAAATTATACTTAGACCCTAATGAAGTTTGTAAGTATATAATACTTAGACCCCTTAAGTTTAAAATATTATAATTTGACCAAAAATACTCTAATAAAAGATAAAATATCAAATATTTTAAATTTTACAGATAAAATTCATGTTCTATTGTATCATTTATTCGAATTCGAATTTGAATCTGTAAAACGAACCAGGCCAACTATTGTCGGTACTGTTGCAATTCCCCTGGTTGAAGTGAGTGAGCCTTATGGAATCTCAATGGACCACCAAAGTGATGTATAATACGACGTCAGATGTCGAAAACTTGGTTGCAAGACTGAGAGTTGAAGATCAAATATTCTGAAAGTCTAAAGATTCAATCATTCAATTCCACCGTGGGGCAGAACTTGCATAACAATATGTCATTCAAACATTCCTTCCATGGAACTACAATCATAAAATTTATTGCAGGTTATATATAAATTTCGTTTACAATACACATCCGTGAGAGCCAAAACTCCAAGCCTAAGGTTTTTTACTGTCATACATAAATTATCAATAGCCTTGGATATGTATCTCATATGAATCAATCTGTACTCTATACTTCAAAATTCTAGCCCAATGAGTCTCTTGAAACTTTGAAGCTATATAGCATGGCCAAAAAACCTTGATCCTGGGTGTGGGTGGCGTCGAAAACTTAAAGTGGCCACTTATGAAGTTCATGCAGAAGCAGTTAGAAGAACAATTTGAACTGAAAATTTTCTGCATATTACTAGAATAAAAATACTAATATGGTTGCTCAATTTTAACTGAGCATATCATTGTTCATCACAACTATTTTCCAAGCCACATCCAAGTTGTTAATGTGCATACAGAAAAGGGAAAAACAACTATGAGCTGAAGCATTTACAAATGGTGTTCATAAAATGTAAATGTTTGTAACAGTTTATGATGGAAAGCACAAAAATCTTGAATAATTAGAGAGATTCATTTCCACAAACTAGAAGATCTCTTATAATTTTACAAAGTACTATTCATACACTAAAAGATCTGGAGTTCTCGGCAATGAGCTTTATCAGTGATCACAACAGTTGTGCTTAACCAACAGATCCTTCGAGCTTCAAGCTCATGAGCTGGTTCACTTCTGCACCAAATTCATCGGGTAGCTCGTTGAAGACATCCCTGCAAAACCCAGAAATCATGGCAGCCATGGCTTTTTCATAGTCGATCCCTCTCTGCTGGAAATAGAATAGCTGATCTTCACCAATTTTGGAAGTGGTAGCTTCATGCTCAACGCGGGTTGTGCGGTTCTTCCCCTGTGAAAAAAATGAGCAACAAACAAGGATCCAACAGAAGTCCCTCTTTATATAGACAATTGAGTAAAAGCAAGGTGCATTAACCAAAAGAAATTGTGTTAAATACTGAAAAAGCAATCTTGGCAACATCCGTCAGCCCAATTAGTAATCTCAACCGCAGTTTTCTATATTTTTCCCTCATCATTCATATTTGTTTCCTTAAAATAAAAAATAATCTACACAAATCATAAATTGGAGATATTGTGGCAAAAACACCTACAGGGAAATCGGTATATGATGGAAGATAGTAAATAGATAAGCAAGGAAGTGAATGAACAGATTATTCCAGCATGTATGCCTAAACACAAGATAGATTGTTTTATATGCAAAATCAAGTTATCATTTCAACGATGATGTCAACTTCCTTCAATGTTTATATGATTATCAAATTACAAACATCTCTATATTGAGGTTTCTCGGACAGGTTAAATGGGTAGGCAACGTACTCTATGCCATGGTAGCTTGTTGACCCTGCATGGTTTGGCCAAGACATTCAATAGTCATAATTTTATCATCAATTATCCTAACTCTAGGCACTCAAAAATTTCCACATCTATACTACTATCACGAAAGGATACTCATAATCTATATATTGTTCCATACTTGATGGTACTGGGAGACCTTGATCCCAAATTCGATGGGCAACGTATGATACAATAATTATTCGAACACTGTCACAATTCACAACAAAACGAGTCTGTCCATATGGTTTGAAATCTCTTAATTGAAAGTGTATATTGTTCATTACACAAATAGTCAAATATTGACTGCAGATATCATCCAGGATGCAGCATAAGCACTTTCTATTTCCAAGGCCACAGATCATGCCATAACAGGAACAACTTGACAATCCATGCAATATGCAAAGCTGAAACTTGATAAGAAAATATGGGTCTAGGATCTAACACATTAAGGGAAAACTTTGCACTCAATTTGTAAGCTAGGCACAATTAGAAAATTGAATGACGAAGATAGCAACAAAAATATCAAATTAAACCATCAAGCATGTGTTGACCAAAAAACTAGAAAGCATGTGACAAGTTCAACAAGAAAACCTGAATGTCTGGATAAGTGTTGGCAGCTGCATTGTCACCAATGAGCATTGAATCACATTGAGAGGAGTTTCGAGAATTATCTGCATTTGACAGAATCTGAACAAGGCCCCTATAAGTATTTTTCGAATTTCCAGCTGAAATGCCCTTTGAAATAATCCTACTTTTAGTATTCTTCCCCTTGTGTATCATCTTCGTCCCAGTGTCTGCCTGCTGATAATTATTAGTCAGTGCAACAGAATAGAACTCACCCACAGAATCATCACCCTCCAAAACAACACTCGGATACTTCCAAGTTATAGCAGAACCCGTCTCTACTTGTGTCCACGATATCCTCGACCGAGCACCAGCACAAAGCCCCCTCTTGGTAACAAAATTATAAATCCCCCCCTTCCCTTCCTCATCTCCAGCATACCAATTCTGCACTGTAGAATACTTAATTTCTGCACCCTCGTGACAATACAATTCAACCACAGCAGCATGGAGCTGGTTTGTATCATAAGAAGGTGCAGTACACCCCTCCAAATATTCTACAAAACTTCTCTCATCAGCAACAATCAAAGTCCTCTCGAATTGCCCCGTTTCCATAGCATTTATCCGAAAATAGGTAGAAATTTGCATTGGACACTTAGTATCTTTAGGTATATACACAAATGAACCATCACTAAACACAGCTGAATTCAGTGCCGCATAATAATTATCATTCGGAGGCACAACTCTCCCCAAATACTTCCTGATTAAATCTGGGTATTCCCTAATTGCCTCGGATATGGAACAAAAAATCACTCCAGCTTTCTCTAAAGTTTTTCTATGAGTTGTAGCAATCGAAACACTATCAAGAACAGCATCAACAGCAACATTAGCCAAGCGATTTTGCTCATTTAAAGGAACACCCAGTTTATCAAAGTACCTAACAAGCTCAGGATCAGCCTCATCAAGACTATTCAAGGTCGGTTTCTTTTTTGGCTCAGAATAATAACACATATTTTGGAAATCTATCGGAGGGTACTCAATATCAGCCCATTTAGGCTCAACTTTTCCACAGAATTTCTCATAAGATTGCAATCTAAATTCAAGCATCCAATCGGGTTCATTTTTCCTTGCAGAAATCAACCTGATTGTCTCCTCATTTAGACCTTTCGGGATCGTAAAAGAATCAATTTTTTCTGAAAAACCCCATTTGTAGTCTCTTTTGAGGAATTTATGAAGTGGGTCTTCCTCAAGTGGGGTTGAAATTGAAGGCTTACCTGTTTGGAGGTCCGATTCGATCATCTTAGGTTCGTAGCCAATTGCACTGGTCTTGAAAACTCTCGAATTATGTTTTTCTGGGTTTGAGGATTTGAAAAATTCGAGCTTTGGGTAAAACCCTTTAGTGATTTTGGGATTTGCGGTGACGGGTTGCGGATAGAATTGAGAAATTCCGTTGGCCAGAAGAGAAGTCATGGCTGTGATTCAGAGACGGAGAAGGTCAAAAAAAAATTTTTGATAGTTTCTGAGTTTCCTGTAGAAGAGTCGAATACTGGGGAAAGATGATGACTGAAAAAGGAGCAGTCCTATGCTTATCCGGGAGTAAGTAGGGAGTTTGCCTTGTGTTATCGGAAAGTTGGAGTTGCCTTGTTGTGTGAGAGAGAGAATCAGCGGTGAGTTATACACAATTTTCGTGGCCTTGCATTACAGATTGTCGTATGCAGACCACGTGCTCTCTTCTTGTAGGACCGTTTGTGTTCAAGCTGAACTAGGTGAGGTTTAGAGAGAGAAAGGTGGAACGCTTTGGCATCCAACTTGTTCAAGCAGACCATCTACGACCCGACCCGGGAAATGTGTTGGTGAATTGGCTTAAGCAAAGTATGGTTTTAATTAATTTTTGAATTTGAGCGATAATTAAGATTATTGAGTTATTGTAAGTATTCAGTGTTATTCCACCGGAGTAGATTAAGATGAGTTGAGTGAGATGTTCAAACTACATGATTTCATAGCATATGAATGGTTGAGATGTTCAAATACAAAGTAATATTCCTCCAATCGAGTATTTATTGTAAATCAAGTGAAACTCTTTGCATATGGGCACTCTTTGTAATACATGCAAGATGATCTAAAATACTTGAAGCACATACACATTATATCCTCAAAACATATTTGGTTTAAAATAATTTTATTTAAACTTAATTTTCGCATCTAATCATTTATCCTCATTAGATTGAAGGTGTACGCAATTTTTGGCATCCCCATATAAATCAAGCTTCATCAAACTTCTAAAAACGACTACAAAATAAGCAACTATGTATTTTTTTTGTTTCAAGAGTCAAAAGTGTTCCTACTAATGCGCATCTCGACTAATCATTTCTTTGATTTGATCAAAAACATATCATCTATGTCAAGACTAAAGTATTCATTAGAAGTGCAACCTGGACGGGTTGGACAGGCTGGACAATCAACCGTAGCTCCACCCTAGGTATATAATCTTTAACTCTAACCCTACCTCAGGTTGATAAACTCAACCCAAACACTGCCCGAGTTTAGTTCGAACGGACTTGGGTTGAATTCGTGTTAATGATTTCGAATTAATTTCGAGTTACTTTACGGTTTAATTTCGGGTTAATGTTCTAAACTTGATACGCATATTACATAATATTCAAATAATTTAACAACCAAAAACTTCAATCAACTTTTTAACATAAAAATCATAATATTAAGAACTCAATGCAATCACAATCATACAGAATATAGTCAGATATATCAATTTATGCGAATTTAAATCAAAATGATCACTTTATGCAATCAAAAAATTTTCACTGTAACAAACAAACAAGACTTACAACCAGATAATGACTTATTATTTACCAATGACAATCAATTTCTTAAACATGAATATTTTCAATTCAACCCTAGTATAAATTATATAATTGTATTTATATAATAGTAATTCGGGTTCGGGTTCAACCCTTGGGTTCAAGGGATCAACCCGAGCCCAACTCAAATTAAATTCAAATTAAAATTTTTTAACCCAAGTTCAGCCCAAGTATTAAAAACCCTTATTCAAGCCCTAATTTTTTTGGGTTATGCTCGAGTTGATATCCAGCTGCCCAACCCAAGTTTGGCGCCCAGTATTCATGAGAAAATCTCCCATATCCATAACAACAATTATGTACAAATGAAATGAAAGACAAGTCATGAGGTTAAAACAAAATCACCACAAATCCAAATCCGCACTCCCACAGTTGATAAGTCAAAAATATCAACAACAAAAAAAGAAAAAATACACTTCCAAAGTTAACAGAGTAAATTCATGCAGATACACACATACTGTGATGTGAAATCAAAAACTTTGAATGCTCCCTCAATTAAACAAAGGTTCAAAAGTCCCCATATTCTTCCCTCCACTTGAAAAAATAAGAAAAAGGAAAAAAAAAACTAAAAATGGAAAGAGATTAAAAAAAAAAAAATCTTCGAGAGCTGTGAATCCCCGTCGACCATCTTTAGAGTATGCCAGCAAGTCACTGCACGACATTACAAGATTTTATTACATCATACACCCAGCAAAATGCAAATTATTAAATAAAACAGTGCTGTCAAGAAGAATATTAGTATGAAACATACATCTCAAGTTGCAAATTTACACTAACCATTAATGGAAAAGCTACAGTGGAGTTATATACATGTGGCTCTTGAAGGTAAATATTTAACAATCGAAAGGAACAAGCAACCGATTGAATTTGCTATTGATATTCTACATATTCACCACCCACCCTCACTGAGTTAAGCACATTGTTGCACCTGGTGCCGGAAACCAAAGGTTAACCCACCCCACCCCCACTTTTTTTTTTCCTTTTACTTATCGCTTTTTCTTCTCTCTTTTATGAGGGCAGCACACAAGCAAAGACAGAATTTGCACTTTAGAGGAACACTTAATTCTTGAACAATTAGGAGGACAACACAAGTTAAACTCCTACTGACCTTTAAAATTACCTATCTATCTTAACGAAAAGAAAATAATGGTTGCACATTACAGCAAAAGCACATATTTACAACCTACCTGTGGCTGCTGCTGCTGGGTTGGTGGATAGTTTCCATATCCAGGATACCCACCATAGTACAGATTAGGATCTTGGGCAGTTGGAGCATATCCATAGGTTTCAAATCCAGGTGCATATCCATAATATCCACCATTCCACTGGTTTTGATCAACCTGAGGCTGAATAACACCAACAGATGGATCCGCATGCTTGTCAGCTTCGTGGGAAATGAAAATGAAACTGTTACAGGAAAGAAGCAGGTTGAATGAAGTAATAATAACCTGCTTGTTTGATGGACTACGGCCCCATGAAAGTCGAATGTTTTGTCCACCCAACTGGGTTCCATTTAACATTCGCAATGCTTCCTCCGCGCAGCTCCTGTAATTGAATATGCATAGAACAGAGCAAAGCCCCATATATTAGACTTTTAGTATTTCCAAATAAGAAGAGCCTTGGGAAAGGGAACAATACCTCTCCGCAAATTGAACAAACCCACATCGCTTGCCTATTGGTATTTTCACATGAAGAATCTGCCCATATTGAGCGAAAACCTGCCTTAGATGTTCATCTGTGACATTAGAATCCAAACCACCAACAAATATCTGCAACGGAATTTGTCAAGGTCTGAGAAAAAATTGAAGGAAACACGCATATAAGCTTATTATAAAACATAATACTGACAGTTGTGTTAGTTGGATCATCCTCATTCTGACTTCCCTGACTACTCTGATATGAAGCTGCAAACAGAAAGCAGAGGTGAAGAAAAAGGGAAAGAAAAAGCAATGATGCTTCCGGTTGAAAAGGATGTAGGTGTAGACCCATACAGATTGCTGGAGATTATGATCCATGTTTAAGATAAACAATTAATAAGCAGAAGACACAACCATCAAATGGACATAAACACCAGACATGCATACAAAAGATAACAAAAGATGTATTTATGACAGACCAAGAAAAATCATGACAACATTGTCGAGATGATATTAAGAATCATCTCTAAAGTGAGTCCAAATTAGAGAGATTGTCCTGCAATCAATAAAACACATGTTTAGCAGGATAGACTTTCATAAGAGGCAACACTCATTGCAAATATTCTATTCCTAACACGAAATTTTTTACGACAACCACTGGAACACATGCACATATACAGACAAGTACATACGCAATAGAGAGAATAATCAATCCTTCTGTATGAACAAAGCAACAAATTCACGTAAACAATTTTAGATGGGATCAATAATTAAGGATGTGAGCATTTTCTTCTTTGCAATCAACAAATAAATAAGCTCACAGAACTATAAACCCAAAACAGCATATACTGATGATCAGCAATTAATGATAGCAACAATGGCAACCCATCTAGTCAATGACTTCAATAGATGATTATAAAACAATAGATAGAAATAAGGGTTGTGGACCCAAAACCCAATCCAGATAAACTAACACCATTGCACAGTAAGATTAAGAAAAAGAATCTAACAAATTCTGAAGTTACACCATATAATGCCCAATAAAAAAACAAAGTGTAAAACACTACTAATTTACCATTGCTGCAACTCGGGCAGTTTCCAAAGTCTGTGCTACTATTTCTGACAAGCTGCTTCACCATGATTAAATTGGAATCAAAAAGAAAACAAAGCAAAGCAGAAAAATCAGGATAGAACTTCTGCAGGCTATATTACATGTCTCGACCAAAGTAACCGCAGAGAGAGATATTTTCCAACTGGGAAAATCTCATCATAATGATCAATACTTTATCATGCCTTGACATATAATATGCCCTTAAAAGTTAAAAGTGCTTTAGTCCAATGACTCCAATCCCTTACATGGTGAGATTCTCTAAATTGTTCAGAAATAGCAAATAAATGCAGCATATTATAACAAATCACAGACTTCCCCAGTTTGAATGGTGTATCCCTTCACATTTCAATTTTTAATATTTTTCCAGCTTAACCATGGAACATCAACATGACGCTTCTTCAATGTGAATCCACAATTTTAATGAACATATTTTGGCAACCATATGAGTGTTAACATTTACATGCCAGGAAAGCTGACGTTACCAAACTAACTATAATGGCTTGACTAAATGGTAACATGCACAACTGAAACCATTTCAGTTATATGCAGTTTCAAGCAAGTGGGTTTATATTGACACCCACTCTATGGTGACCTCTTTCTCCCTGTATCAAGTGTGATACTATAAAAGAGAAAAATTGGGAAAGCAACAGACTTGAAACTGTCAATTCTAACTGTAATGTAAATGACACAAATGAAGTTGTCCTCAGGAAGTAGGAAATGAATCTTGTGGTTAAAAGGTGGAAAATAAAAAAAAATAAGCAACTAGAATGGTAAAGGTTACAAGGAACTTGTAGAAATTTGAAATTTGTAGCAGACTTAATGCCACAAGGAACTGAACTAACGGGAAAATTAACAACAATAAACAAAAAACTGACCTAAACGGGGCCATGCACTAAAGGGGTAACCATTTCAGCTGAAATCAGTTCTTGGCCCCTAAATGTTATAGCCTCCCGACACCCTGCTTTGAGACAACAGGAATTCTATGAGATTGTGCAGGTTTTAACTGTTGAAAAACATGAATTCCAAGATTGCCAAAATACTGAAGGAAATGGCTTTGTAAGCCGGTGCTTCTCTTCAAGAATCAAGACCATAACTCAGAAAAAAGCAATCGTATCAACATTGTTCAGAAGACTGACGTCAAAGGATTCAAAAGATAAACAATCACCTTATCATTCAAACAACCATGTTCAAATTTAGAGCAAACAAATAAACACCACCACAAATATTAGCATCCACAGAAATGTCTACCAAATTAAAAATTTTCAGAAACATATTGATTGCTACCACTAAAGTTCCTAGGTACTGCAGAACATACCTTTGGGGTATTGCTGACTACCCACACTCTTCTTGTTAGCAGCTGGCCCGATTCGCATGGGCCTGGTCGAACAAAACCTTCCATTCATTTCAGTCATGGCACGCAACTGTTCAGTTTCATCTCCAAACCTGACAAATCCGTAACCCTTCGTGCGTCCAGTGTCTCTATCTGTTACAACCTTTGCCCCCTTAAGTGAAGGATAATGAGGCCTAAATGTCTCTAGAAGCATGTAATCAGTAACATCAGCTGCCAAGTCTCCAACAAATATTGTAAAGTCAGGGGAATCATCTGGACGCTTTTCACCCGCACCAAAAGATGCCCAGTTTAGTCTGAAATTCTGCTCGGTACTTGGCATAGTAGTACCATTATATGTCTGTAAATTCTTTTCTGCAGCAGCATGACTTACAAACTCAATAAAGCCATAACCCTCTGCTTGACCAGTTTGCTTGTTACGGATAACTTTTGCAGTGACCACCTGTAAAAAGGGATTGTTTTATTCTTATAAAAACGAAGCCGCAATAAAGTATCAACCACCCAACCCCACCACACCCCGCATTCATAAAAAAAATTGAAAAGGATAAAAGGAAAAATAACCAGGTATTCCTTTAATGTACAAAAACATGTCCATTAGCCTGTGTCCATGGTGGTACTCACTAAGCGCAGGCAACATACAATTTTTATACTGATAATTTTTTCAATCAGACTCTACTCTACATATAACTTCTCATTCTCAATTTTGTCCCAAAGATAGAACACAACCATATCAGAGCACCCTAGGTTAAAATAGTTTGGAAATCCTTACTGATTTGTAGGAGAAACCCTAATGAATTTTACATGGCAAGAATACCCATTCACTCGTGGGTCTGTTTTTCTCGTGGACTTAATGTCAAACAGAATCAATAAAGCTTTGAAAGTGTATTTCAACTGTAGTGCTGAGAAGATGGCATCATAAAAAATTGAAGGATACTGCTGTGGAATCATTAAATATCACAAGTAACTCTATCAAGGATTAGTACTAGGCAATAGCTCGATTATACGCAGACCAAGAAAGTGGAAAAAAAATCCACACCTGCATTCAAAATGATCACCGAGAACACCGTTATATCCAAAGCATGATTTATTGTTTTAACTTCTTATTTTTCCTTCTCCTGAAAGTTTCTTTTAACTTTGTAGTCTTCTAAAATGGTGCAACTCACATTTTACAGTCCTCTACAGACTTGCTCTGTTTTCAAAATCCTATTGATTTCCGCCTCATACAGACTGCAGTACCATGTCACTAAAACAAGTCCTTCAAAAAGCTACCATCATGTGAGTTGAGAATGTCTAAATTCCCTTAGGTACATAATCTTGAAAACAAGCATGTGTAGGCATGATATAACCATAATGATTAGACAAACGTACAATTGGTGCAACAACTGTCCCCGACCAAACAGACACTAAATTCAAACTTCAAGATCCGACCCTCTTCATATGTGTTTCAAAAACAACAATATTCTAAAAGACACCCTTCACGAGATGATCCTTAATTGATCATCTATTTCTTCCCCTTTCAAACACGCCAGAGATTCCCTCATTAATTGAGGGGCACACCTAAGTAATCAAGGTATATCACATTCGCATCATACATATGTAAATATATAATCACAGACTCACAGACAGACAGACACACACACACACACACACACACATGGATATGGTAACATGATGTAGAAGAACACAACAGTCTAAAACACCCCACAAGAAGACAGTTCCGGCTCAAATTTTTATCTCCACTCCAGTCAATTGCAGCATAAATATCTGTCTGCATTCATTCATCCATATTGTTTTCCCTTTATCACAAGGCTAGGAGTTGAAAGAGTGAAAAACCAAAATTTTCAATCTAGCACAACAGCACAGTAAAAAAAAAAAGAAGCAACCCTACATGTACACTTCCAACAATTTTCATATATATAAACACAATAACAACAATAGAGCGCACCAACCAGCCTGAATAGCAAAACAACAAAACACAATTATTCCAAGAATACCATAAACAACAAATTTTTCTACTCAAAAACTTACAGTTTCTCCTTCTACAAATTTCAATTTCAATGCTTTTTTTCCCTTATATTTCGAGAAACCGTATCGTACAAAACCCCAACTTTCCAATCTAAACAAGAAAACACAATACATGCCGATGTATTAAACAGATAAAGATATACGAATAAGCACACGTGTAGAGAGAGAGAGAGATTTACACCTCTCCAGTAGTAGCGAAACAGTTATAGAGATACGTTTCATCCATCCAGACTTGTAGATCCCCGATCCACAGACTCCGGATCTCATCCGCACTCGTCGGCTGAGCCGCCGTGTACTGCGGTTGTTGCTGCAAAGGCGCGGCCGCCTGCGGTTGTTGCTGGTAATAATATGCCGCCGCCGCCGCCTGTTGGGGCTGAGACTGAAATTGCTGTGGCTGTTGTTGATTCATCATCCATTGTTGTTGCTGTTGTGGCTGATATTGGTATTGGTACTGGTTAGGCTGAGAAGCCACCATGGTTGGAGGTGGTGGGACCCCGTTTGTTGTTCCTGGCTGCATCATTGTCGAAACCCTGGCTTTGATAGCTTACAGGTGTTTGCGAGTGTGTGTGTAGAGAGAGGGGAGCGAGAAGAGAGAGGGGAAACTGTAAACCTAGGGGGTAGGGAGAGATGTGGATGGTGGGAGAGACCAGAGAGGGATAATCTTGAGGTTTTGGAGAGTCTGTCGTTTTAGTTTTCTTCCAGGAATAGCCTTTGATATTTATAAGATTTCCTTTGAGTAATTGACAATTGAAAGGTTGTGATAGTAATTTTAGTTTGTCCATTTTCAGATTTTCTCTTTCCTTTTTTTCTTATGGGTTCTTTGATTAGAAAGAAAAAGATAATAGAAAGTAAAAGTGATAGAAAGTGAAGTGAAAGAAAAAAGAGTGAAAAAATATATATTTTCTTGTATGTGTTTGATTACGATGAAAATTTTGTAAGAAAAATTTATTCTGTAGTTTGTAAAGCAAAAAAGTTACAAGAAATGTTATTTAATTGTCTGAATTACTCTTATGTATAATTATTCAAAAGTGGTTGAGAAGATGAGGGCTGAGAGGAGTTGTTGTGTGTTAAAATAGGGGCAAGGTGGTAAACAGTGAAACAGATTGACAAGTTTTACGAAAAAAAAAAATTTCATGCAGATTTTGTAGGAAATTAAAAATCATCAGATACAGAAAAATTTGATCATGCGGGAAATTTTTTTTTCCCGAAAAACATTCGTTTCCTGCTAAACAAATAACAAATTATTTATTTTTTTTCTCTTTTACCCATTTTTTCATCATTCTCTCGCTAACTAAACAAAGCCTATTGAAAAATTAGTATGAGATTAAATATTTCACATTTCTGTCACTGTCCAAAAATGGTTTTACTAGATTAGGAAGATTAGTGGACCACTGACACTTGAAACAGGAAAAAAAAAACTAGGACCACTAGCCAAATTTTTTAAAAAATTAAGGGGGGTTAATGCATGAAACTATTGTAGCGGTTTTTTTTTCTGTCGTAACATAAGCATCAAGTGTTCGAGTTGTTAAAAAGAACTTGGAAGGACTCGATGATATTTTTGTCAAAGTTGGGATTCATTCAAGAATATCACCAGCAAAGACATTTAATCTTGACCTTAGTTCAGTTTTCATGCTGCTGACATTATTTTCAATATCGTGTATTGAGATTATCAAGTTGGTCATATCAAAACAGGAAAAAAAAACGCTCCATAATTGATCATTTAGAGACATCTAAGAAAATTCACTCTATCTTGACATTTGTGTCCCTTATTATGTAAAGGTAAGATTTCGTACATTTATCCCTCCTTAGACTCGGGAGTTGAGGGACTCTGAAGCTAATGCTTCACCCACTTTTATAAAACCAGTTATGGGTATATCGGTAATTCCCTTTTTAAATCTCTCACTCAGCACCTCAAATGAACCTTTTCCCCAAGATAGATAGCATTTCCTTTCTGAATAGTGAGGAGCCAATCATTTTTCAATTCCTAGCCCACCACCAGAATTTGTCTATAAAAAGTAAACCAACTCTCTTTACTTTCCCCCTGGATAAATCAACCCATCCCTCAAGAGCCACCAAAAATTTCCACTCATCTTCATCTAAGAAAATCAATGGAGTTGTCAACATTCAATCCCTCTTCCTTTCCATCTCTCTTCACCTCTCCTCTTCTCTTTCCCTACCACTTCATCCCCGAAAACTACGTGCACTGGACCGAAACCCCCGAGTCTCACATTTACTCAGCTGACCTCCCTGGTAAACCTCTCAACTCATCAAAAATTGTGTTTATTTCTCTTTATTTACATGTTTTTTGGACTTCTATAATCTGTTTCATTATTCTAAGCAGTTATTTTATTTCGGGGTAACGAAGAAATTAGTTATTTCTATAGAACTTAAGCGACACGGTTAAAAGTATATGAATCAAATTGTTGGTTTGGTTCGGTGGTTGTGGCAGGTGTTAAGAAAGAAGAGATTAGAGTGGAAGTTGAGGACTCTAGGTACCTGATAATCCGAACCGAGGCAACCAATGAATCGACTACAGAGCCTGCTAGGAGCTTCAGGAAGAAGTTCCGGCTTCCGGGTATGGTGGATGTTAATGGTATCTCTGCAGGGTTTGAAAATGGAGTGTTGACAATTACAGTACCAAGGTGTTTTGTGAGGAGGGGATTCTATATTGATCCAGCAGACTTGCCTCAAAGGCTAGGAGTTCTTGCAAGGGCTGCCTGAATTAAAGAACATTTGGTAGGTACTAGGTGGTAGTAATTCTGTAATGTTTGGATTGATTAGAAGTTATAGGCATTGATTTGGTGGGGGTGTTGTAGAATATTTGAAGATTGTACTCCATAGAAATTTATTTACAAAATTCTGAAAACAGTAGGAAGTTTAAGATTTGATTTGGTGGGGGATAAGTCATTAGATGCATCTCCTCGTTAGAATCTGTTTGGGAACTGAAAAAAAACTTGAAGGCTTCGTGTACACGAATATGGTGGTATGGTTTTTTTTTTCTCCAACGGTTGTGCGATTTAGCTTAATCCCTTTTTCGGTCTGATCAAAGATATATTATTAACATCAAGATTATAGTATTCATGAAAGATAAATTCCTTATAACCTGATCTTAAAGAATTACCAAAATTCGAATTCAGAATGTCTGAATATATAAATCATCTTTATTACTATTAAAACTATTCTTTGATGTTGGTGATACGATGTTTCAACATGTGAGGAAGTGTAACTTGGTGGCTTCGATGGGAGAAAAACACGATGATTCATTTGAAGCAATCAACCAAATGAAATGGGATTTGAAAAATAAAGTCAAACATGACTATGAAAAAATTTACGTAATAATGATACATCGTAATTCCTTGAAATAGAAAAGAACGTCTTTTGTTTTTTATCTCTCGAATATAACCAAAGCATGTGACTAAGTATTCAAAATTTTAGTAACCCGTTAGATAAATGGGTTGGGCCCGTATTTATAAATCCGATTCTATATATAATTTTGATATTTGATTAAATCAATTTTGACACGTAACTTGAGCATGACATGAAACTACTACGGTGACATGTTAAGAGCCCTAATCTCTACCCTTTTGATGTATGGACTCTAACGACTAACATCCAAGATTCCAGATGATTGGATTGCCAAACTCGAATCTCAATCTGTCTCTTCACCCTCTGAAAAGTCAAATTTCTTAGGCGGCTGCCTCACGTTGGACCTCGGGAAAACATTACTTTATAACCGAACTTTTTGTTTTATTTCAATGATTAGGATGTTGTGATTAATTTATGTATATTTTAATTAATTTATTTTTTAATTTGATCAAAGATAAATTATCTACGTTAAAATTAAAGTATTTATGATAAACATTATTCATAATTTGACCTCAAAATATTATCAAGATTTAAAATCATAACGTTTAGATTTATAAGCGTAAGAAAGTCGAGTACGATTATAAGAAACATTCAGATTCAGTGAATCAGATATATATCAATAATTTTACTAATAATTAGAAATTTGGATTTATTAAAATAGATTTCAAGACATGTTAATATCTGATTTGATTGCGGTTTGATTAAAATTATATATATATATATATATATATAATAAAATAATTTACAATTC
>CM042188.1:1354828-1368925 GCA_023539305.1 Ilex asprella
GATGTGTATCAGCCCCCACCTCCGTCACAACCGCCATCGTCAACGCCGCTGCCACCACCATCATCACCGCACCACTACAACTAATGTCACCACCGTTGCCACCACAATCATTGTCACCCATCACAACCATCACCGTCTCCTACAACCACCATTGCTGCCCACCACTACAAACCAGTGTTTAAATTCATTTATCTCTTCTTTATGTTTTGTGATTTGATTTTGGATATGAATACAAATATGTTTATTGTTTACTATTTTATTTTACACGGTGTCGTTAGACATAGACAATAACTAGTATATAATAAAGTAGTTTATAATTCAAATCTCAAAAGATAAACAAAATGGCTTTTGCTATTCACAGTTGAGATCGCTTTAAATTTTACTTTAAAGTTAATTTAACGGTTAATATTAACACCCTAAATTTAATAGGAAAAATAGGATTCTAATGGTGTTTGGAGTGATTTTTTAAAAGTACTGTATAAATTATTTCTCATAAGTACTTTAAAAATAATAATAGTATTTGAAATCATCATACCACTACATCTACCATCATCACTACCGTCGTCGTCGCTGCTCCCATCACCACCACCACACCACCACTGTTACCATTGTCGTCACCGTTGCTGCCACCATCGTCACCACTACCATTACCACCACCGTTACCAATCGTCGCCGCCACCACAGTCATTGTCACCCACTACAACCATCACTGTCTCCTACCACTACCACTGCCGTCCACCACCTATCATCCTCATTATAAGCCGATGCTTAAATTCTTTTGACTTTTCTCTATGTTTGTGATTTGATTTTTGAATATGAATACAAATGTGTTTATTGTTTACGATGTTTTATTACATTGTGACTTCAGATATTGACAATAACAAATATATATATATAAACCCAAACATCTAATGCAATTAAGTAATTATTTGACAAAATTTAGATAAATATCGGATGCAATTTACAAAATATTAGTTCAATAGGCTTTATGTGAATTGGGTTAGATATTTTGATCAAATTATTAATTTTTCTCGAATTTAAATATTAATTACTGAAATAAAAGTGGACAAATAATCTGATCAAATTCAAATTGATGCTTTATATTAGAATTCGATTGATCGAGATCCGATCTAAATTTGATTGACCGATAAGTCAAGTTTCAACATTTGATCGAACATAATTGAATGATAAAAAATAAGTAATTTAGATTTTTTCAACAAATCGTATAAATTTTAGATTATTTTTAAGTCATGTCAATAAGATGATCAAATTTTAGCCACTTGATTTCAATTTTCGGAAAGTTAGCCCAATTTCATATGATCCAAACTCTCTATAGTTACAACTTGCCGTGACCAAAAATATCTGCTGCACATCCACATTCAATGTACCAACAACTGAATAGACAAATGACAAACTACAACTTGCGCAAGTTGTTAATAAATGACGCTGTCGGCCTCAACTTTCCCAATATCAAGGCCCCAAGTTCGGCCTACCACAGTTTTCAGCGGCAGAATCAATCGATTCTAATTGAATGTTCGTTAATCATGAAAATAATAAAATAAAATTCACACATACTATTAACTACTATAACTCGAACCTGTTTAAAACAAGAGAATTTGTATGGTACTTGCCTCAAAAAAGTTCTACTGCATATTCAATGCGACGAACAATTTCTTAAACCCCGTGACCATCCGTTACATTTGTACGAAGATGTTAGATGACTATATTATGACCGGAATGCAACTGTTTCAAATCACAAAAACACTTTATCCACACACAAGTATGAATGCATACATGTGATCCTTTCTATACCCCATCATGATAATTGAATCGTGTATGCACAATGAGAAGTCATCTCATCACAATAATGACATTCGAGACAACACAATATGCGTACATTACTAGTAAGCACAAAGGACACAGTTACAAAGGTCACACACGACCTGTGGTTCTATGTCCCACTGAACTTCTAATTTCAACACTTCAGCCTAAAATTACACTCACACGATGCTAACTGGATATGTATTCTGCTTCTATACTTGTACAGTCAAAAGAACACACTGCAAAAAAAAAATTATACAGTTGCCCTTTGGTTAACCATCTGTAATCAAGTTCAAGAGCTCAATGGCTTCTCTCAATCTTCTCTCAGTCTGCTCTCTTGCCAGCCCTCGAGCATTCCTGCATATGGGGTGGTGTGCAGTAAATTCATTTATAAATACAGGTGAATAAAAACAATGACACATTACATTAGATCTTAATCTTGGTCAATAAAGCAATATTAAAAAAGTGAGAGTAGATATCTGACCTCTTCTCATTGCCTGCTTTTCTTGCCAGTTCCTCGACAAGGTTGTGTAACCTCCTCACTAGAGCAGGTAAATTGCGCACAGCTTCAATGCCTTTTTTATCTAAACAAATCCTCTTCAAAAGCTCAGAAGCAATGAAATATCCCTCCTCTTTGTTTCTAAATAGAGTAACAAATGAATGAGAACCAATCAAAGGATCAGAAAAACGAAAAAGAAGAAAGAAAGAAATAAGAAACAACTTAAGTAACTGCTTTGACAACCTCAGCAACTCCCAAAGAATTGTCTGTACAGATCCACGGCTATCAATCAATACTTCAGACAAGTGTGGATAGCGTGCAAGATTTCTGAGAGTATAGAGAGCATGTTTCAGAACTTCTTGATCGGGTATACTCCTGCTGACTGAGCGGATTAGCTTCAGTAATGTGTCAACTGCCCCCGCAGCCACAAGTGTTTCACAACATTTTAGTGAATGTTCCGTAGCCATATCTGCAAGACAATTTTAAATTCATTGCTACAAGTTATTCAACAAGACAAATTTGAAGTCATCGAGTTGGTTAGAAACTTCCTATTAGTAGTAGGAAAGACAAACAGTTACCTCCACTTAAACCATAATTCAGAATTAACAAGTACGCATTGTTTGTAAATGAGCATTGGTTAGCTATAGTTCATGATTTATTTCTGATCCAAGTTGCAGTCATGTGCATTCGCATATATAAGCCTTCAGTTTTCTTGAGAAGTGACAAATAGATCAAACGTAGCCCAAGTTACTTAAAAACTAGCATGAATTACTCACCCAGTGTCGCACAGATATGGAGAATGCCGCTCACACTTTTCATACTCAATAGTTCCGAGAGAGCTGAAACTAGTCTGTTTATTATGCGCATGTCATCATCCACATTTGCAGCAGACTTTTGCACTCTCAAGCACAACTCCTGTAGCTGCCCTCTTGATTCTTTCCGTGCAAGAAAACCTTTCCAGTATGACTGTCACGTAAATAAGACCAAACCAAACAATATCAAATATGGAAGGAACACAAGACACTATTAGAGCACAACGTCACATGAAAAAGTTGCTAAGATTGATTGGACAATGTAGTGCTATCACTGTGATGCTAGCCAACGCTAACTGAACAAGCATTAGGGCACAACAAAGAGGTGGGAATGAGTCATACAATAGATACTGAAAAAAGAAGATGCAGCAGTAGAAGGTATTTGTTAGTTGCTGATTGTTACTTGACCAACTTTACGGAACTTCTTAATTATATACAAAAGTGATTATTCTAACTGCAAGACCACTTCATTCAAAACAATTAAAAAGAGCATCTTAGAAACTAATAGCCAAGAAAATAGAACACATATCTCACTTGGATCACAACAATACGATGCCTCTCTCTAACAACAGCTCGCCTAGCAATCCACCCTCGAACGTGAGATTGGATAACTACTGCTGCCTTTGTTCTTGATTTAACAACTAAAACACCCCTCCACCACCTTTGCAACTTCAAAACTGCTTGTAATAATATTGTCAGTTCAAGATCCTGAGAGCAATCTGGTAAGTCATTACGAATATAATCTACAGGCAAATCTGCCGGAAGGTAAGATGCCTCTGCATTAACATAAAGCTAGATTAGTAATGGTGACAACACAGACAAGCAAACAAGAAATTGTTGGCCAAAAGAGGATGTAGTGCAAATGGAAGTTACCTAAAAGCCACTTCCGATCAATATGCCCCCTGACAAACCGTTGGATTTCAGTAGCAGCATGCCTATAAGAAAGGAACACCTTCTGGCATTTCATGCATCGGAAGGCACTTTGGATCCTTATTACAGCCCCCCTTTGAAGTGAAAACCTCCTCCTTGTTAACCAGCCACGGCAATGACTCTGGATACATTGCAGAATACAGCCACTTTATGAACATTGAACGAATCGTGTAATCTTCAAGTTACATATCGAAGAATTGAAATGCCAACGAGTGGCCAAGCAAAAGGAAAATATCTCTCACCTGGATTACGACAGCATGATGCCTCTCTCTTATGTCTCCTCGCCTAGCAATCCAACCTCGAATATGACATTGAATGATAGCAGCTGACTTTGTTCTTGATTTATGCAACAAAACACCCCTCCACCACCTTTGCAACTTCAAAGTTGCTCGTAGAAATATCCTTAGTTCAAGACTCAGATAGCAACCTGGTAAGTTGTTATGAATATAGCCAACACTCAATTCTGCTCGAAGGTAAGATGCCCCTGCATTAACACTCTTAGACTAATTCTGGCTAACAACACAGACAACCAAATAAGAAATTGTTAATCAAAAGAATAGGAAGTGTAAATGAAAGTTACCTAAAATCCACTTTCTAGTAATACACCCCCTGATAAACCGTTGGATTTCCGTAGCAGCATGCCTATAAGTAAGGAACACCTTCTTGCATTTCATGCATCGGAAAGCACTTTGGATCCTTATCACAGACCCCCTTTGAAGTGACAGACTCCTCCTTGTTAACCAACCACGGCAATGACTCTAGGTAGCAGAACAGCACAACTTTATAAGCCCCACAAAAATCATTTGCCATTAAGAATTGAAAAGCCAACGAGTGGCCAAGCAAAAGGAAAATATAAGACACCTGGATTTTAACAACATGATGTGTCTTTCTTAGAGCTCCTTGCCGAGCAATCCACCCTCGTATATGAGATTGAATAACAACTGCCGACTTTGTTGTTGATTTTAGTAATAAAGCACCCCTCCACCACCTTTGCAACTTTAAAACTGCTCGTAGAAATATCTTCAGTCCCAGATTCTGAGAGCAATCTGATAAATTGTACTGAACATAACTGAGAGTCAAATCTGCTCGAAGGTAAGAAGCCCCTGCATTAACACGTCATCTGATTAGTTATGGCGCAATCAAGAAATTGTTGGACAAAGAGTAGGCATAGGCAGTGCCATGGAAAGTTACCTAAAAGCCACTTTCTAGTATTACAACCTCTGACAAAGCGTTGTATTTCCGTAGCAGCGTTCCTATTAGAAATGAACATCTTCCAGCACCTCATGCATCGGAAAGCACTTTGAATCCTTATTGCAGCCTCCCTTTGAAGTAAAAGCTTTCTCCTTATTGACCAGCCGCGACAATGACTCTGGATACATTGCAGAACACCACCACTTTGTAAATTTTACAAGAATCATTTCCTACTGAAAAATTTAGAAGTGAACATCTGGAATTCAATTGCGAATACAGTAGAAACAAGGAATTCAGATCTGTATGCCACTTAATTGACCATGCAAGGAAAAAAGTATGGAGCAGATAATCCCCCAAAAGTATAATAATCATATCATAGTTTTTTAATACGACGATTAACATGAACAAATTATTATGATGATATTCCATTCAGTTTACATCAGAATTACCCTGCAGTCATGCACACATGGATACGTGAGATAGGCAAGAAGCAAAGATTAAAATTTCATTTCAAAACCGGCAAAACAGTTTTGTTTGCAAGGAGATCGAAACGAATCAATAATGGAATTGAAATTCTAATACTTTCATGTGTTTTGTAATATTTCAATGTATTTACACAATTGTTTTTGAATGTTTCAAGGTATTTCAAGATACTTTGATATATTTTAACCAATATTTTAGAAAAATAATTCTTAAATTTTTTTATTATTTTAATTCTGTTTCCGAAATACATTGAACTGTTTCCATTTCCGTTTCCTAGGTGACCGAAATAAAACACTAAAATGAAATTTTGATCCTTGGCCAGAAGTACTCCTAAATGATTAACATCTACACTTGGACACATGCCACAGATATCTAGAAAGAACTTACTTGGATTACAATGATGAGAGACCTATGTCTCTGAGCAACTCTCCGACCAAACCATCCACGCACATGAGACTGGATTATGATTGCTGCCCTATCTGTATGGTTATTAAAAAAAACTACACAGTTCAGAAACAACTAATGACAAAAAAAAATGAATGATTTACCGAAATGGAGAACAAACCAAATGCTGACTCCTGAGCTTTGATGGCATTGAATTTCTTAGTGACTGACTTCTTTGTTGTCAGCCAAGCCCGAATAACAGTTTGCAAGTACAAAACGGCATTCTTCATCTGCAGATAGTTGTGTTGTTCTGTTGACCTTCTAAAGTGAGACTGTATGATTTTGGCAGCAGTTTCTGAACTCAGGACACAAGGACTAATTTATCAGAAAAGAATGTTCAAATAACATCTCCCAGCAATAAAGTAAGAGAAAACATGGATCAATCATTAGGTACCTTGTACCAGGAATAGGGGGTTAAGAAGTGAGAAATGTATGCTGTATACAAAAAAACATCATTGTGAAGTACAACGGGAGTTGCATAATGATTACCTCTTTGAACATCAATTCTCAGTCTACCATTGGAGATAGATGGCAAAGTTGGAGTATCTGGTTTCATATCAAAATTGCTATTTCGTTGAGCCATCTCTTGCCACCAAGCCATGATGGCCTTAAAATTTCTCACGGAATCTGCACAAATACAGAAATAGACAACAATAAAACTGTGTTACAGCCTCTTTTTTGTTTTTTGGAGAAAAAAAACTATTACTCAAAAGATATCAAGAAACAAAAAATTGAAAAAAAAAATCATTGAAAGACCATCCAACTGTAAATACTTAAGAAGAGAAAAGACGAAAATAGAGCAGCAAGATGCATGGCCACAGAAAAGCAAATGTATCACAAAGGCGGAAGAGAGTGGTCTCTTCAAAATGTATTTCGAAGAGCAAAGTTTTAAACTTTTAAACTTGGCACAACAGAATATATATTGAGAAACAAGAAATTAAAATAACTTCAACATCACTCTTTATGTTCTCTGGTGGTTCCCTATTTCTTAATATTTTCTGGGAAAGTAGCGAATTCCGAATTTGACATAAAAAAGGGCAGTCCAATGCATGAGACTCCCGCCATTGCTGTGTCTGGGGAAGGCTTTCTTAATTGCATAGTGCAACCTAAGCAATTGGAAGTAACATTATTGGACAATGGTGACAACCTACTTGGATGGTAGCACTAAATTGAGTCAAGATCTCTCACCTCAGCTAAGACACGTGCAGTTGTAATTTTTCCAACAACGACAATCTTGTACAGATATTACTTTTAGATGCACAAACTACAAACAACATTAGAAGATAACTCCCAGTAAACAAACTCTGGTAACCTTCAGTGCTGTTCACATTCATTTCTTCTCGGTTAAGCACTGCAGCAGAATGCATAAACCACCGTTCTGTACTTAAACGTTTCCTCTCTGGACTTTGACAGTTAAAACCCAAGAGTTTATGAAAATTCAGTTGGTCCTGATATGAAGAAGAGCATTAAAATGAATATTTAATTTTGGATAAAAAAAAAGATTCACATGTTATTCGGTGCAAATGTTTGTACATCACCGTGTTTCTTTTCACAAGTAGTTGAAATGAGAGGAAAACCAATAGGATGACCACGCTCCGATCATTGCATGCACCATTATGTTCAAGAATGTCACTAATTTGCAGAACCTGTAGCAGGCTAATGTTAGAGTGCATATGACATGCTGCAATGAACAAAAAATTGAATCGCACATCAAAAAAATGATTGCCATAAAACTGATATACTGAAAACTACCTTTACACAAAACCAATGTGATTGTTTGGAATTTTTTGGGGCTAGCAAGAGCACAAAGTAGAGGTGAATGAGATTTTTTTATGAATGAAGGCAATCAATGCATACTTGATATTCAAGACAATGTTACTTCTATGAGGACAAAGTATCACCCACTAGCCATAACTGCACAATTTCAGTAGAAGTTTCATATGCTGATAACCTATGCGTGCTCCAATACAAATTCTAACTCAAAAATAAAGTCATTACATTAAAAAACAAGAATTGATCCTCCAAATCGACTGACAACTGCTTCGGAAAAAAAATGGTCAGTGTAGAACACAAAATAATCAATTAAGAAAGTTTGAAACCTTTTAGACAAAGATGATGAAGTAAGGCAAAGATATGGGCCTATATCATTACTCACCCAAATTGTTTCAGGAATTAATGAGAAAAAATTGAGATAAATTTGCTAGTAAAAACCTTGTGGCATGATATATCACATCAATATTTAGTATGAAAGTCAGATGTATAAATATTGCCAATGCCTATGTATACCTACACGTAAGGTAGATACGGACGACAAAACATGAATGCATATGTATTGCATGCATAAAACACACAGACATAAATATATTGTCTGCATTTGCTTTAAAATCTACTCGAATTTTAGCCTCAAGTGTACTCCATATTATAGAGTGTATCCATTTCCCAGCATATTTGCTAAAATTAGCAGGCATATACATATGGAATTAACTTTAGGACTCGTGGTGCACTTAGTTTTTTAATGTTCTCTTAGATTTTAGTTTTTTTATATAAGCATGGATTCAGTTGCAGTTTTTTCATTTTGAGATACAGAGCAATTCAAGTATTTGAATACCTCCGGAAAATTTCCCAATAATGTAGTCAATTTCTGAGAGAGTATAAAGTTGTGCACCGCATCTGTATATTCAGCAGCTGACATTATAGATGCTTCTCCATTTGTTTCTTTAAGATCCTGTGAGCTCAGAGTAAAACACAGACTGAATGACAAAAGCACAACAAATAGGTAAATCCTGAAAAGAAGGATGACAAGGAAATGGCAAACACCTTAAAAGAACAAGAACAGTGGTGTTCCTTACGGAAGTAATAATCAAGCAAGCACCACATGGCTTTTCCATCAACTAATGAAGCAAAATGTTCAACCATGACATTATAGTTTTCACAAATTGCCTGCACAGGAAGAATGGCAGCCATATGCAAATTAGCCATCTATAAGAATCTTGAAAATTGAAACAGCCTTAGCTCCAAAGTAGTTTGAAATTTGACACACATCAGAATTTTCCTTTGCAAATATAACGGGCCTTTCATCCCACAGGTGGACTTGGAGAAGGGAAGGATAAAGGCCTAACAAGATACAGAAATAACTTTGCAACAACGCCAAGAAAAAGAGGTTTCATGCAAATAACAGTGACAAGTGACATAAAACCAGAGCGAAAACCAAGTAACTATTACCTGCTCATCGAATTGGTACTACTGAATGAAAACGTAGTAAACAAAAACCTGCACAGAGATCATCGATATTCTCCCCCGCCCCAAAAAAGGAAAAAGAAAACCTTATGCACAAGTACCAGTTTAAACACCAATTATTTGAAGATCTATTGAATTCACCACATGCATACTTACTTTTTGCACCATACTTCCACAAATTGATTCAATGATGGGGAAAACAGAGAATAAAAATCGGATGGACAAAAACTCTTAAATGGAGCAATATTATCATAGAGAACAAGAGGTGCACTTCATGTATTTTAAATTTAAAACCCAAAAAATGAACGAAATATGCACACTCTGTAGAAAGAAATTCAATTACAATTTAAACAGGTTCTTCAATAATATACGTCATGCAAAAATAGTTTGATATAAATCAACAATAAAATCTTGTAGAGCTGATTAAGTAGCAATGATACCTGGATCCAACTCAAAAGCATGTCCAAGTGAGTACAAGCATTTGAATGTTCCTGCTAAATGACAGACAATAGTTGCAGCTCAATTATAAATATCAGAAGTAATTTATCGAACATACATAAGCATCAACAAAGAATACAATGACGAAAACCAGATAATTTTGCAGTCCATTTCTCTTGATCTAGAGGGTGATTTGGTCTTAAAATATTAAAAGCAACTTCCCCTGAAACCTCAGTGATGATATATTTCTTTCTCTGATAGGCACAAACAAAACATTTATCTAAACTGAAGCATACCTCACGAACTCCACGGATTTTGGAAATTTCCACAGATATGAGCGTTTTGTTGATCAGAAGAGGCAACTGCATGTTACATGAGAAAATTAGTTGATTGACACTCGTATCAAATACTGACACTGCTTATTTAAAATGTGATTCAAACAATTAATAAACAAGAATATAGAAAATTCTCCCAATGAAAAAAATTTATGCATCCGCTGAAACTTGAGATTAGGGAGATACAGAAAGAACATATCCTGTGAGACTTGAGGTTTTGGAGATACTGACAGATTGAGTGGAAGAAAAGAATATGACACACCTGCAAGTGAACAAACATGCTCCAGAGCAAAGAAAGTGTAAACTCCTTATCTCCATTTACAACATCTTCTCCCATAATTGTTGTTCCATCTTCATCATATAAAGGCACGCCAGCCTGCTTTAGATATTGAAGGGCAATCCCACAATTGACCAAGCTCTTCTTACGAGTATCTGATGGAACAATCATTTTCTAACCATAAAAGAGGATCAAAATCAAGCTTGACTCGTAAATATCATACCAAAAAATTGAGTCCTAATATTCATTAAAATCAACTAACCACAAGAACAGAGGAGTCGTGTTGCAAGAGTTGAATGGCTCTGCAGAGCCGGACCCCATCTTGGAGATCTTCAGATAACTCTGTGACCCTAAAGTCGTACTCAATAAGTGGAGCCTGCACAACAGCAGGTGCAGTAGATTAGATGCATCAAGAAATAATATTTTCAATGAGATATGCTTTCAAGCTGAATTGATCTCATTCACACTAACAAAAAATCTGAAGTCTACAGAACCTATAACCATTTCCACCAACGCTACCCCAAAGCAGGCAAATACACATACACACACAAATAAGGATAATGTTTCATTTGAGCTTCTTACCTGTTGGTAAGATACTTTGTACCCAACAATCACCAGATGCGCAAGAAGATCACCTTCTCCATGCATCACATCCGAAGATAAGAAATCTAATTTGAGCCCGAGAAAAAAAAATTCAAGTTACTACCAACTGACGAAGATTATAAAGACATATAAAAAATGTATGACGACTTATATTTTCATTAATTACCATTGATCATTTGACGACTAGATTTAATATTAGATTGTAGAGTGAACAATAAAGGAGAACCGCCATCTAATCCATCAATTCCATACTTGATAGGAAGACTGCTCTGACATTTTGCTCTATCAAGTACTAGAACTAGCAACAAAAATCTCTTCAAGATAACATTCCCCAGTTTCTCAAAATAGCCTGGTCTATATAAACCTTCAACCATTTTATTATAAGCATAGGCTTTGGCCAGACCAACATGCGAGAAAAACTGTTTATCGATAACCATTTTCAGAAATGCAATTTCTTGCTCGGCATTGACATCCCCATTCGGCAACATAGAGTCACCACCAAAAATGATGTACAAACCAATCCGGAGCCAAATAGGGTTATAACACATCAAAATTCTCATGGCCTTCTTCTTCATTCCAACATCAGTTACTGTGGGGCAATGCACCCTCATTTTTATTCTTCCTTCATCAATATTCTGAAAAATAAATAATTCAACATATTAGCAACACTTTAGCATCGAGTATAAACAGTTCAAACCCATGGTCAGAATCCGTGAGTTTTTTGGAAAATTAGGCCAGGGTACTCGGTCAAAGAGCACAAGATCACTTTAAATATGCATGCTTCAGGGATAAGCTATGTCAGATATTAGGGTGCACATAAGATACATACTCAATATTACAACTATCAACAATTTCAAGCTTTAAAAAAACGATTAACCAACTTAACTATGACTGTTTTTGATGTCCAATGCAAATATGCCAACACTGAAAATTAAGAAATCAGCCGCAATTAATAGATGACTACTTACTACCAACAACAAGAAATAAATGCCTCAAAATGAATGTTACATAAATAATATGCATATGATTAGATCATAAAATTGAGTATAGAACTTGTGGTACAAATTGGAAGTAACCCAAATTACATAACTTATTAGATCATGGGAGAGTAGAAATCTTTAAAAAAAAAAAAACCTTCTGACTAAAGACTTTCAATAAATACTTTGAAATCAAAGAGATAATCAGTAATTTCGAATAATCAACATCAATATGCTGATACTGGAAAATAGTAATTTAAGCACAACTTCAAAACTTAAAACTTAAAACTTGAAACTTGAAAATCGATAATTAAAAGTTCAAATAAAAAGATGCACATCCTTCACATATTGATGACCTCAATGAACAAGGAATGCTAGAAAACTAATGTGTCACAGCGCAAGTTGGCATAAACTGAATCATAAATCAAACCTAAACTTAATATACATGTCATCCAACTTAACATACAGTCAAACCAAACCCAGTTCGTGACTCATCAATCAAACTTAGAGCAAAATTAATAAGACTACTAAAAATTGCCAAAAACAAACCTTTGTTAGTTGAGTCATCACATCAAAAATCTCTCTACAACTGGCCAAGCTCAAGTAAACCTGCATTCTCTCTCTCAAATCGTCAAAACTACAAACTTCTTGCAATGAGGCCCTTAAAACCCCAAACTTCGTATCCGAAAATAATTTCTCATTCTCATCAGCCACATTGCTCCACGATAAATCCCTCTGTCGTTTCGGGCCCCTCCACGGCCTGTCTACTCCAACCCCACTGTCCGGCCAACTTTCCCTCTTCCTATTATCTGACACAGAATCCGGTGAACTCAACCTGTCATTTTCGCCGGTGAATTTCGATATATCAACACCGCAAGATCTCGGATTTTGGAACAAAAAATTAAGCCAAACAGTGAGAGATTTCGAAAGCACTTTCAGGGATTTTTCTTTCCGAATTTGGGCTTTCCGGGCCGACTTCGACTGTTCGAGCTCGAAAGCCTTCAATCTTCGGGCTACGTTGGACTTTGACCTGTCCTTAGTGGCCGTCATCACCGGACGGTGCCGTCGGAAAGAGGTGGAAGAAGATGAGGAATGAGGGGTATTCTTGGAAGCGGTGAAGAATTTTTGAGGGTATGGAGTGCAGAATTTAGGGGTTTGTGATGGATGTTTTGGAGTTCTAAAGTTTGAGATGTCTCTGAAGAGAGAAGAAGATGGAAGGTTCGGTGCCGGCGAAGGACATGAATGCTGGTGGTCATGCTTTGGTTCCATTGTTTTGGGTGTTGCGAGATCTGAGTTTTCTGAGACTGGATGTGTTTTCCGGCAACGTTTGGCGAGAGAGGAGTTTGAATTTGAATGTGAGAGACACTGGCGGTAGATTGATGAAAGCACGGACTGGACGCTCTATAATGTCGAGTGTTTTGATGTTTTCTTTTGCTTTTTCCCACTCGGTCCTTCAGTTTTCACAAATTACATTGGTCCCCCATCAAACTTACCGTCAACTTTGGAATTTAAATAATAAAGTTAACTACTTATTTAGTGACTGAATTATATCAGGTAGAGCAACTCCGGGAGTTGTCATTAGGGGTGTCATTCCCATAATTGCTAAAATAGCATCTCAATTGCAAAAAATCGGACTCTAACAGAAGTGGCATCAAAGGTGGTAAAATAATATCTAGGGTTTTGGGGTGGCATATTTGACAACTTTGGAGAGAGAATTGGAAAGTTGCAAAATAGTTGTTGGTGGCTATTGTTGGTGGCTACTGTTCCTTAACGGCTATATTCCCCTCAAAACTTCTATAAAAAATATAGAGAAAGGGAAAGGGGAAGAAGACTTGCTTGAAAATCGTCTTTCCTTTGATATCGAAAACCCTTTCTCAACCGAAAAACTCTTTTGCGATCTCACTGGGTATATGTTTTAACTTCAATGGGGAAAGGGATGGGGAAATGGAAGGTTGTGGGTGTTTTAATTTTGGGTGATTTTGTTTAGGGTTTAGGAGAAGGGGAAGGGGAAAGGCTTGGTACAGACGGGTTGGGGCTAGGGATGGCAGTG